>JASGYR010000223.1:0-142500 GCA_030068185.1 Colletes collaris
TAACTAATAGCAAACTAACTAACAGACACACAAACTAGAAAACTATCTGCAGAAAAATCTAACTTATTTGACAAACTAACAAACTAACTGACAAACTAACTAACTAACAACAAAACTATTTAGAAAAAACATTCTGACTTAAAAACTAACTATCTTACTATATAGCTAACTCTCTAGCTGACAAACTAACTAACTAACAGCAAACTAAGCTAACTAACTGCAAGCTAACTAACAAACTGACAAAGCTAACTAATTTCATACCAAACTATCTAACTAACTGCAAACTAACTAACTAACTGCAAACAATCTAACTAACACAAAATAACTAACTAACAGACAGGAGCTAACTAACCATCTATTAAACTAACAAAACTAATTGCAAACTAACTAATTTAATACAAACTGTCTAACTAACTGCAAACTAACTAATTTAATGCAAACTATCAAACTAACTGCAGACTAAGTAATTAACTGACAATCAATCTAACAAACTGCAAACTTATAACTTACTGCAAATAATCTAACTAACTGCAAACTAACTAACTACCTGACACGCTAACTAAATAACTGCACACAATCTAACCAACTGCAAACTAGCTAACTCACTGACAAACTAACTAACTAGCAAACAAAATTAACTAATTTAATGCAAACTAACTAATTAACTGACAAACTAACTAAATAACTGCAAAGTATCTAACTAACTACTACATAGCTAACTATCTGAAACAATCTCACTAATAACAATAAAACTAGCGAACTAACTAAAGCCAAACTAACTAACTAACTTACAAACTAACTATACCAGCGACAATCCCTAACTAATTTACTGCAAAATAACTAAGAAACTAACTAACATAGCTATCACAACTAACTGTAAACTAGCTAACTATCTGCAAACAATCTAACTAACTGCAAACTAATTATCTAACTGACGAATTATCTAACTAACTGCAAACTAACTAACTAACTGACCATTATCTAATTTTATACCAAACTAAATAATTCACTGACAACCTAACTAACTAATAGACAGGATAACGAATTAACTGACAAACTAACTAATTTAGTGCAAACGAACTAACTAACTGACAACCAAACAAATTTGCTGCAAACTAACTAAATAACTGCAAACTATATAACTATCTGCAAACTAGCTAACTATCTTCAGACAATCTAACAGACTGACAAACTAACAAACTATCTGCAATCTAGCTAACTAGCTGGCAAACTAACAAACTATCCGACAAGACTATCTAACTAACAACAAACTAACTATCTGACTTAAAAAACTAACTAACTTACTGCAAGATAGCAGACTAACTGACAAATTAAACTAACTAACAGCAAACTAACTAACTAATAAGCAAACTAACTAACAAACTGACAAACTAACTAATTCACTGCAAACTATCCAACTAACTGCTAATAATCTATCTAACTGCAAACTAACTAACTAACTGACAAACTATCTAAATAACTGCTAACTATCAAACAATCTTCAAAGAATCTCACTAACTGCAATCTAACTAACTAACTTACAAAGTAACTATCTAACTTTACCAAACTAACTAAATAACAAGCAAAATATATAACTAACTGCAAACTAGATGACACTGTCTGCCCACAATCTAACGCTAACAGCAAACTAAAGGAACTAACTGACAAACTAACAAACAAACTGACAAACTAATTACATCCGACTGATAAGAAAGCTCAACTAACTAACTAACTGCAAACCAACTAACTGTCATGCAAAACTAACCTTAACTAACTTACCAAAACTAGCTAAGTAACTGCAAACAATCTAACTAACAACAAACTAACTAACTAGCTTAAAAACTAATACTAACTAACTTACCAAACTATTACTAACTTAACTTTGACAAACTAACACTAAATAACTTTTGCAAACTGTCTAACTAAAGCTTACAAACTAACTAACTAACTGAAAACTAACTAAATAACCGACAAACTAAACTATCTTACTGCCAAACTAAATAACTGAATTTACAAACTAACTAACAAACTACAAACTATCTAACTAACCTGCAAACTAGCTAACTATCTACCCAAACATTCTGACTAACTGCAAACTAACTAAATTAACTGCAAACAAGCCTAACTGACAACTTAAAAACTAGCTAACTATCTTGCAAACAATCTAACTAGCTGACAAACTAACAAACTAACTGCAGACTAGATAACTAACTGACAAACTAACAAACCCTAACACAAACTAACTAACTAACAGCAAAGCTAACTAACTTAATAAGAACTAACTAACTAACTGACATATTAACTAACTAACTGCAAAGTCTAACCTTCAACTAACTGACAAATTAACTCTCTAGCACCAAACTAACTAACTTACAAGCTAACCTATCCGACTGATAAACTCACTAACTTAACTTTACCAAACCAACTAACTGTCTGCAAACTAACTTAACTAGCTGCAAACTAGCTAACTAACTGAAACAATTTTACACACACTGCAAACTAACAAACTAACCCAAACAAACTAACAAAATAACTGCAAACTAGATAACTAACATGCTAAACAATCTAACTAATAACTGCACACACTAGCTAACCATCTGCAAACAATCAAACTAACTACCAAAGTAACTAACTTTACCTGCAAACTTCCTCTAACTAACATGCAAACAGAGTCTAACTCACTGCAAGCTGACTAACTAACTGAAATACAAAGCTAAACTAACTAACTGACAAACTAACGAACTAACTGACAAACTAAATAACTAACTGCGAACAAACTAACTGTTTACTGCAAACTAACTAACTATTATAAATGCAAAAAAAACTAACTAACTAACAAACTAACTATCTAGCTGAAAAAACTAACTAGCTAACTTTAATGACAAACTGTAACTAAATAACTGCAAACTGTCTAACTATCTGCAAACAATCTAACTAACTGCAAAACAAACTAACAAACTGCAAGCAATCTAAATAACATCGAGACTAACTTTCTACCGGCAAACATTCTCTATTTAACTACAAACTAATATAACTAACTTACTGCATGCAATCCCTAACTAACTTATTTGACAAATGTAACTAACGAACAGGCAAACAATCTACCTTTTTTTTTTTTTTTTTTTCGTGGGGAAAATCTTCGAATGACTCCCACCCACCTCTTTGGGGAGAGGCGGGAGGGGTGTGTCGGATTCCCCGCACCCATTATAACGGGCGCGGGACCTACCCACTAAAAACCCCACGGTAACCCTTCCGCACGATTTGGGAGGATACCGGGAATCGCTCGAAGTATACTTCCGGTATCCTCCCCGTGCCCACCCGCCCCGGGGCCGCATCTAGTGGCGGCTGCAAGCCCCAACTCGCAACCGCCGCGACCCCATCTCTACCCCTCGGAGGCCGGCAGCTCATGGCCGCACCAGGCCACCGAGGGTGCCGCTCCGTGCGCCGGACCCGGACAGGAGGCACTGCCACCCCATCCACGGTTCCCGACCCTACCCCCGCCTGGCGGGAGGGCTCCTATCAGAGACCCCACTCCCAGCCTGGGTCATGCGCCACGCCGGAGGGCCGCCCGCGTCGCCTGACGCCCAGGCGACGCTCTCTCGCCACAAAACGAGCGCGAGCCTCAGCACGCCGCTGACGCTCGCGCTCCCTTCCCGCGGTCTCCTTCTGCAACATTACGTTTTCGCAGAAGGAGGCCACGGCCCTCCAGTTCTCCTCGCTGCCGAGCATGGCGCGCACCATGCCCGGCAGCGAGACATCCCGCCCGATGACGCCGATCAGGACACGGCGTTCACCCTCCCCCACATGCAGCGCATGCCTCCGAAGGTATGTTCCGCCGTGTCCTGCTCTGCGTCACAATGGCAGCAACGCGCCCTATCCGGCACAGGTATCTCCCGAAGCTGCCATGCCCCGAGAACACCTGTGCCATCCTGTAAAGTGAGGCTTCCATGGCCTCTGTCCAGCCACTCACATAGGGTGGCCGAACAGCCCCCGACTGTCCGGTGCCCCGCGGCAGGCAGAGCCAGAAGCCGCTCTTGCCACGCGTGCACCACCGGACTGCCGGGCCACTGGCGCTTCAACTCGCCCCACGCGGGGTCCTGCCCACCCGGGACAGCCCCCACCCCCGCGCGCCGGTCGACGCGGTGACGATCCATCATCGCGTGCGACCTCGCGAGGAGATCCAAGGGTGGCATCCACGCAAGAACCGTCGCCGCCTCAAGTGACACGGTCCGGTACCCGCGGACGACCCGGCGCGCCATCCGCCTCTGCACCCGACGCAGCCTAGTCCCGCGGCGCCGGGAGGCCGCCCGGTCGTCCGCCCAGACGGGGCCCGTATGGGACCACCGACTGAACCATTTGCCACATAGAGGGCGGCGAACTCGGCCCGCCGGGCTCCCCCAGGTTGTGCAGAATCCGGCCCCAAAAGCCCCGACCATCCTCTCCAGCCGGGGGATCCAGGCAGCGGAAATGCTCCTCGAAAGCGCCAGTGGCTCCATCGATGATCAGCCCCAGATACCTCATCTGGGGCTTCACCTCAGAATATTAGCCTCACCCACGCGGATCAGAGGGGTGGCGGATCTCTGCCGAGGTGAATGGAACGCTATCACCTCGGTCTTATGGACCACCACCGTCATCCCCATCCCTCTGATCCGGTCGACGACGCGTTGCGCCCCCTCCTCCGCGAGACGCTTGGCCCTCCCCAGTGCGCCCCGACGGCCCAGCACCGGTGTGTGTCATCTGCATAACACCACGGCGCTACGACGCCGTCAGGGGAGGTCGGCCCGCAACACTGCGTCGTACGCGATATTCCACAGGAGTGGCCCGCGGACCGACCCACTGCGGAACACCGCAGTACACACTCCCACCTCCGCATATGTCCATCCCGGGTCGCATACTCGATCCACCTGACTCGTATTTAATACCCTATGACCGCCCCGAGACCAGGGGGGACCCGTTGATATTCTAGCCCCCTGATTATCTCCTCCCAGGGCAGGAGTGTTAAAGAGAGCGTTGGCAATATCCAAGGATATTGCCAAAGCCAACACCCTCCTCCCGGGAGACGGCCTACTGCCGAGAGGGGCCCTGACACGACCTATCGCGTCGATGGTCGAAGTCGACCCTCCGGAAACCGTGACGTGGCAGTCCCGGCCCAGGCCGGAGGGCACCCGCGCCGGAGTGCTCTGAAACGAAGGGCGAGGCAGCAATCACCCGCTCCGAAGAAGCTTGCCCACCTCGTCGAGGAGACCAGATGGGCCGGTATGCGGAGGGAGAGTCCGCGGGCAGACACTCCTTCCGGAGGAGGAACATCCTCTCCTCCTTGCAAATGGGGGGGAATCGCCCGACCCTCAGGCATCTGTCGAACAACAGCCTGAGGTCAGCCCAAGGACGCCCTGGGTCAAGACCCAAACCCGGCCGGGCACACCATCCGGACCCGGGGCCGTGTTTACGCGCCCCGAGCCGTCTGATGGCCGCAGCCAACTCCCCTGAGTGACCCCCAGTTCGGCCGCCCACTCCCTTGGGACTGCCGCCTCCGCCGGAGGACTGTGGTCCCCTCACCCGAATTGGTGAAATGAGTATTGACCACGTCTCTCCAGCAGCCAGGGGTCAAGACCTCTCGGTGACCCAGGGCGCGCCCACAGGCAGGCTTTCTTCAGCACCACCCTGTACAGGCGCCCCCAATGATCGTCATAGATTGTCTGTATGAGATCCTTCCAAAACAATATACCTTACTGCAATCTTACTAACTATCTGACAATGTAATTAACTAAAAGACTAAACTAACTAACTAAATTCAATCTAAATAACTAACTGTAAACAATCTAATTTACTGGAAACTAACTAAATAACTGCAAAACATCTAACTAACTACAAACTAGCTAACTAACTGCAAACAATCTAACTAACTGCAAACTAACGAACTAATTGTCAAACTAACCAACTAACTGCAAACAACTAAATAACTGACGAGCTAACTAACTAGCAGACAAATTAACTAATTTAATGCGAACTAACTTATTAACTGACAAACTAACTAACCAACTGCAAACCAACTAACTAACTCACAAAATAACTAACTAACTGCAAGCTAACTAACTAACACAAACTACCTAACTAACTGCAAACAACCTAACTGACAGCAAAGTAACTTACCATCTGACAAACTAACTAACTAACTGACAAATTAACTAACTAACTGCAAGCTAAATAACTAACTCCACAAACTAACTGACTTACTGCAAATTAACTAACGAACTGACAAATTAACTAATTTACTGCAAACTATGTAACTAACGGAAACTAACTATCTAATATACTGCTCTAAATAACTAACGACGGAAACAAACTAACTAACTCCCTGCAAACCAACTAACAAACTGACAAACTAACTAATTTACTGCAAACTAAGTAACTGCAAACAATCTATCTAACTGCAAACTAACTAACTAACTGACAAACTAACTCACTAACTGACAAGCTAACTAACTAACTGCAAACTAACTAACTAACTGACAAACTAACTAACAAACTGAAAACTAACTAACTAACCGACAAACTAACTAACCAACTGCAAACAATCTAAATAACGGCAAAATATCTAATTAACATGCAAACTAGCTAAATAAATGCAATGTAGCTATATAAATGCAAACAATCTAACTAACTGCAAACTAACTAACTATCTGACAATCAAACTAATTTACTGCAAACTAACTAAATAACTGCAAAATATCTAAGTAACTGCAAACTAGCTAACTATCTGCAATCTGTCTAACAAACTGCAAACTAACTAACATTCTGATAAATAACTATATACCTGACAAACTAACTAACCAATTGACAAACTAACTAACTAACTGAATACTAACTAACTAACTGACAAACTAAATAACTAACTGCAAACAAACTAAATAGCTTACAAAAGTAACTAATATAATGCAAACCAACTAACAAACTGACAAAGTAACTATCAAACTGACAAACTAAGTAACTAACTGACAAGCTATCTAGACAACTGCAAACTGTCTAACTAACTGCAAACTAACTGACTAATTTACAATTTAACTAACTAACTGCAAACTATCTAAATAACTTCAAAATATCTAACTAACTGACAAACTAAGAAATGCACACCAAAGTAACTAACTAACTGACAAACTATCTAACTAACTGCAAACAAACCGTCTAACTTGCAAAACTAACTTACTAACTGACAAACTAACTAACTAACTTTGACAATCAAGCAAATTTACAGCAAACTAACTAACTAACTGACAAACTAACTATTATAATGCAAACTAACTAACAAACTGACAAACTAACTATCTATCTTACGAACGAAGTAACTACCTGACAAACTATCTAAACAACTGCAAACTGTCTAACTAACTATCTGCAAACAATCTAACTAACTGCAAACTAACTAACTAACTGCAAAATAACTATCTAACTGACAAACTAATTAACTAACTGACACACTAACTAACTAACTGCAAACTATCTAACGAACAGAAAAACTAAATAACTAACTGAAATCAAACTAAATAACGTACAAAAGTAACTAATATAATGCAAACTAACTAACAAACTGACAAATTATCTATTTAACTGCAAACTATCTAAATAACTGCAAAATATCTAACTAACTGCAAACTAACTAACTAACTGACAAACTAAATAACTAACTGCTCACTATCAAACTTAATGCAAACTAAGTAACTAACTTTGCAAACTAACTAACTAACTGCAAACTAACTATGTTAGAATGCTAGGAGTTATCCTGGCCTAACAGGGTCCGGATTACGAGGAAAGGACTTTAGGAAGAAGTATATTAAAAATTGATGCACTTGATTGATATTTTCGCTTGGTCGCTTATCGCGGCCAAGCCGTTTATTTATTTTAAATTTTAATTTCTTAGTAACAAAAGAATAAGGAAAAAAAAACCACCTCGACGTCAGTCAGTCGTTGGGGGGAAAAAAAACCTATGGCTGCCGCTCACCCTCAGTCCTCGTTGTTTGGTCTGTAACAAGGAAAGACAAGGCTGGATTTTAATACCTTGTAACGCTTGTCGCGTTGCCCGTCTCGCTTTATTTCGCACGCTCCTGTCTGTGCTAGTCGCACTCAGGGGCGGGAATAAACGAACCGTGCTCGTCGAACTGAGCGATGTCTATGTGGACTGTATATGTGAACGTTCTCGTAAACGGAGAAACGTTCGATCGCAGTGCGGAAGAAGAGATTTAATTTCTCAATTCTCCGCTTTTTGCGATGGTTGAAATGCCGCAGGAATGGACAACAGGTGGAGGTTGTAAGGCTCCAAATGTTGCTCAAATCCGCAGTTTCTCACCGTTCTCGTATGCGCACAAGGCGCGGTGTGGTGTAGCCCTTAACGGCGCACGAAACGTCTTACGTTTAAAGGAGCGTACACCACGGTGCTCTTTTTGCGGTGCTCTGCGCACCGGGTACGGCCACACTGGCGGTCAAGGAGCGTTGCGCGAGCGCGGCGGAGGCGGGAAGAATCCGGTTTCTCCAGCTCCGACACGAGAAACGGCAAGCCCACCGGGGTATCGACCAAAGATTACCCTGGGGTGAAAATTCAAAACCGTGCGGACAATTCAATGTCGATCACGACCGCGTCAAATGCAGCAGTACGTGCGACAATTTGCTCTTCCACGGCCGCGAAGCTCAAGCGCTACGTGGGAAAATCAACCTCACACGACCGCGTCAAATTCACCAGTCCGTGTGAAGCTCAGTACTGACTAGGCCGTAGCCACTGGCTGAAACTTTACTTCCGACGAACGCTGAGTTCAGCGAGACGTTTGAAAGTCAGCCTCACGACCGCGTCAAATGCAGCAGTCCGTGATAGAACCAGTCTCTCACGACCGCGTCAAATGCAGCAGTCCGTGGAGCCGTCAGCACTGACTGGGCCTTAGCCCTTGGCTGTGACTGGAGTTATCGACATACGTGAAACGAGGATTTTCCTCGATTCGCTTCACGGCCGCGAAACTCAAGCGCTACGTGAAGCTGAGACGAAAACCCACAGTCTGTTTGGACTGAAATCTCGACAAACGGGAGCCGAGTTTCCTCGATTCGCCTCTCACGGCCGCGAAACACAAGCGCTACGTGAAGAATTCGGCGAGATTTATATAGTCATTTAATCGGGGCTGGAAAAATGCCTCACCGATTTAATTAATTGCGAGCAGCATTCGATTAGTCTCAACGAAAGGTTCGAGTGTTCTCAGAGCCCTTTTTCGGAGAATCTGGCTTCGTCGCGGAGCGGATTCGTTCGTCGATCTGCTCGCTGCGAGGACCAGAATTCGAATCGCGAAGCGAATAGACATCCGCAGTCACGGCCACGTAAGGTGTAATCACCCTCTCGCGGCGCTATCCCTGCTCTTCGATATCTATCTCTTCTCAATTTTAATATTTCGATACCCTCTCTGTTTATGGATCTTCGACGATCGATCCCAAGGATACGGTATTGGGTCGATCACGTGACTGAGAGCAAACAAACTCGTGTGTGGTTCTTCTAACCTGTATTGGTCCGTGTACCGATCTACGCATCAGAGAGTATCTGGAATGTCGTGTACGCGAAAGCAAAAACTATACGAGGAATTTACGGTTCTCAGTTATGGTTCACGTTAAATTAGATAATTCTCTTAACGGTTCTCAAACCCGTCAATTAACGCGATATTTAAACAAACTAAGAAACTGAAAAATATCTAACTAACTGTAAACTAACTAACAAACTCACAAACTAAATAACTAACTGTTAACAAACTAACTAACTGACAAACTAACTATCTAACTGACAAACTAACTTACTAACTGGAATCTATCTAACTAACTTACAAACTAACTAACTAACTGCACACTATCTAATTTAATGCAAACTAACTAACTGACAATCAAACTATTATACTGCAAACAAATTAAAAAACTGCAAACTATCTAAGTAACTGCAAACTAGTTAACTTACTGGAAACAATCTAACTAACTGAGAAACTAACTAATTTACTGCAAAATAACTAACTGACTGACAAACTAAATAACTAACTGCTAACAAACTACCTAACTGCAAAGTAACTAACTAACTTTCTAACTAACTAACTGACAAACTAAATAACTAACTGCTAACAAACTACCTAACTGCAAACTAACTAACTAACTTTCAAACTAACTAACTAACTGCAAACTAACTAACTAACTGACAAACTAAATAACTAAATGCTAACAAACTAACAAACTAATATAATGCAATCTATCTAACTAAGTAACAAATTAAATATCTATCTGACAATCTAAATGACTAGCTGCTAACAAACTAACTAACTGACAAACGAACTAAATAACTGCAAATTATCTAACTAAATGCAAAGTAGCTAACTATCTGCTAACAATCTCACTAACTGCAAACTAATTAGCTAACTGCAAACTAACGAATTAACTGTCAAACTAACTAACTAACAGACAAACTAACTATCTAACTGATAAACTAACGAACTAACTGACAAACTAACTAACTAACTGACAATCAAACTATTATACTGCAAACTAACTAAATAACTGCAAAATATCTAAGTAACTGCAAACTAGCTAACTTACTGGAAACAATCTAACTAACTGAGAAACTAACTAATTTACTGCAAAATAACTAACTAACTGCAAACTAACTAACCAACTGCAAACTGAGAAACTAACTGACAAACTATTTAACTAACTGCAAACAAACAATCTAACATACAAACTAAGTTACTAACTGCACACTAACTATCTAACTGACAAACTAACTTACTAACTGACAAACTAACTAACTCACTGCAAACTAACAAACTAGCTGACTAACTAACTTACAAACAGCAAACTAACTAACTAACTTACAAATTAACTAACTAACTTCAAACTAACTAATTTAATGCAAACTAACTAACTAACTGCAAGCTAACTAACTAACTTACAATCAAACTAATAAACTGCAAACTAACTAAATAACTGCAAAATATCTACGTAACTACAAACTAGTTAACTATCTGCAAACTATATAAATAACTGCAAAATATCTAACTAACTGCAAACTAACTAACTAACATACAATCAAACTAATATACTGCAAACTAACTATTATAATGAAAACTAACTACCTAACTGACCGACTAACTCACTAACTGACAAACTAACTAACAAACTGCAAACTGTCTAACTAACTTGCAAACTAGCTAACTATCTGCAAACAACCTAACTAACTGCAAACTAACTAACAAACTGCAAAATAACTACCTAACTGCAAACTGGTAAACTAACTGACAAACTATTTAACTAACTGCAAACAAACCATATATCTTACAAACTAACTTACTAACTGACAAACTAACTCACTAACTGACAAACTAACTTACTAACTGACAAACTTACTACCTAACTGCAATATATCTAAATAACTGCAAAATATCTAACTAACTGCAAACTAACTATCTAACTGGCAAGGTAACTATCTAACTGACAAACTAACTGACTAACTGCACACTATCTAATTTAATGCAACCTAACTAACTAACTGACAATCAAACTATTATACTGCAAACTAACTAAATAACTGCAAAATATCTAAGTAACTGCAAACTAGCTAACTTACTGGAAACAATCTAACTAACTGAGAAACTAACCAATTTACTGCAAAATAAACTAACTAACTTAAACTAACTAACTAACTGGCAAACTATCTAACTAACTGCAAACAAACAATCTAACATACAAACTAACTTACTAACTGCAAACTAACTAACTAACTGATAAACTAACTTTCTAACTGACAAACTAACTAACCAACTGCAAACTAACAAACTAACTGACAAACTAATTTATTATCTGCAAACTAACTAACTAACTTACAAACTATCTAACTAACTGGCAAACTATCTAACTAACCGCAAACAAACAATCTAACATACAAACTAAGTTACTAACTGCAAACTAACTATCTAACTGACAAACTAACAAACTAACAAACTAACAAACTAACAAACTAACAAACTAACTGACAAACTATTTTACTAACTGCAAACTAACTAACTAACTTACAAACTAACTAACTGACTGTCAAACTATCTAACTAACTGCAAACAAACAATCTAACATACAATCTAACTTACTAACTGCAAACTAACTAACTAACTGACAAACTAGCTTAAAACTGCAAACTAACAAACTAACTGACTAACTAACTTACAAACAGCAAACTAACTAACTAACTTACAAATTAACTAACTAACTTCAAACTAACTATTTTAATGCAAACTAACTAACTAACTGCAAGCTAACTTACTAACTTACAATCAAACTAATATACTGCAAACTAACTAAATAACTGCAAAATGTCTACGTAACTACAAACTAGTTAATTATCTGCAAACTATCTAAATAACTGCAAAATATCTAACTAACTGCAACCTAACTAACTAACTGACAAACTAACTAACGAACTGACAAACTAATAAATTTACACCAAACTAACTAACTAACTGGACAAACTAACAAACTAACTAATATAATGCAAACAAGCCTAACTAACTGCAAACTAACTAACAAACTGCAAAATAGCTACCTAACTGCAAACTGATAAACTAACTGACAAACCATCTAACTAACTGCAAACAAACCATATAACTTACAAACTAACTTACTAACTGACAAACTAACTCACTAACTGACAAACTAACTTACTAACTGACAAACTTACTACCTAACTGCAAACTAACTAACTGCAATATATCTAAATAACTGCCAAATATCTAACTAACTGCAAACTAACTAACTAACTGATAAACTAACTTTCTAACTGACAAACTAACTAACTAACTGCAAACTTACGAACTAACTGTCAAACTAACTAACTAACTGACAAACTAACTATCAAACTGATAAAATAACTAACTAACTGACAAACTAACTAAGTAACTGCAAACTAACTAACTAACTTACAAACTAACTAACTAACGGAAAAATAACTAACTAGCAGAGAAACTAACTAACTAACTGCAAGCTAACTAACTAATTTACAAGCTAACTAAATAACTGGTAAAATAACCAATTTATTTCAAACTATCTAACAAACTGCAAACTATCTAACTAACTGCAAACTAACTAACTATCTGACAAACTAAATACCTAACTGCTAACAAACTAACTAACTGCAAACTAACTAACTAACTCACAAACTAACTGATATAATGCAAACTAACTAACTAACTGCAAACTGACTAACTAACTTACAAACTCAACTCAACTAACTGCAAACTAACTAAATAACTGCAAAATATCTAACTAACTGCAACACTAGCTAAACTATCTGCAAACAATCTAACTAACTGCAAAATAACTCAACTAACAGCAAGCAATGTAGCTAACTGCAAACTAACTAACTATCCGGCAAGCAATCTAGCTAACTGCAAACTAACTAACTATCTGACAATCCTAACTTACTAACAGACAAACTAACTAACTAACTGCAAACTAATTAACTCAACTGACAAACTGACTGAGTAACTTACAAGCTATGTAACTAACTGCAAACTAACTAACTAACTGACAAACTAACTAGCTAACTGCAGTCTAACTAACAACTTACAGACTAACTAACTCAACCTGAAACTAACTAAATAACTGCAAACTATCTAACTAACTGCAATCAATCTAACTAACTGCAAACAATCTAACTGACTGCAAACATACTAACTAACACAAACTAACAAATATAATGCAAACTAACTATCTAACTGACAAAATAAATAACTAACTGCTAACAAGCTAACTAACTGGAAACTAACGAACTAACTTACAAACTAACTAACTAACTGCAATCTAACGAACTAACTCACAAACTAACTAATATCATGGAAACTAACTAACTAACTGAAAATCTTAATATCTATCCTACAAACTAACTAACTAACTGACAAACGAACTAAATAACTGTAAACTATATAACTAACTGCAATCTAGCTAACTATCTGCAAATAATCTGGCTAACTGACAACCTAACTAACTCACAGACAAATTAACTAAGTAACTGCAAACTGACTAACTGGAGTGGCAAAATAACTAATTAACTGCAAACTATCTAACTAACTGACAAACTAAATAAATAACATACAAACTATCTAACTAACTGCAAACAATCTAACTAACTGCAAACAATCTAACTAACTGCAAACTTGCTAACTTACTGCAAACAATCTAACTGACTGACAAATTAACTAATTTAATGCAAACAAACTAATTAACTGACAAACTAGCAAACTAACTGACAAACTAACTAACTAACTGACAAACGAACAAAATAACTGCAAACGTTCTAAATAACTGCAAACTAGCTAACTAATCTGCAAACAATCTAACTAACTGACAACCTAACTAACTAACTGACAAGTTAACTAAGTATCTGCAAACTAACTAACTAACTGACAATCAAACTTGTTTACTGCAAACTAACTAACAATGTGCAAACAATCTAACTAACTGCAAACTGGCTAACTAACTGCAAATAATCTAACTAACTGACAAATTAACTAATTTAATGCAAACTTACTAATTAACTGACAAACTAGCTAACTAACTGCAAACAAACTATCTAACTGACAACCAAACTAACTAATACACATATTAACTAATTAACTGACAAACTAACTAATTTAATGCAAACTAACTAACTAACTGACAAACTAACAATCTACCCGACAAACTAACTTACTAACTGACAAACGAACTAAATACCTGCAAACTATCTAACTAACTGCAAATTAACTAACTAACCGACAAACACTCTAAATAACTGCAAACTATCTGACTAACTGCAAACTAACTAACTATCTGACAATCTAACTTACTAACAGACAAACTAACTAACTAACTGCAAACTAATTAACTAACTGACAAACTGACTGAGTAACTTACAAGCTATGTAACTAACTGCAAACTAACTAACTAACTGACAAACTAACTAGCTAACTGCAGACTAACTAACTTAACTTACAGACTAACTAACTAACCTGAAACTAACTAAATAACTGCAAAATATCTAACTAACTGCAATCAATCTAACTAACTGCAAACAATCTAACTGACTGCAAACATACTAACTAACTTACAAACTAACAAATATAATGCAAACTAACTATCTAACTGACAAAATAAATAACTAACTGCTAACAAGCTAACTAACTGGAAACTAACGAACTAACTTACAAACTAACTAACTAACTGCAATCTAACGAACTAACTCACAAACTAACTAATATCATGCAAACTAACTAACTAACTGAAAATCTTAATATCTATCCTACAAACTAACTAACTAACTGACAAACGAACTAAATAACTGTAAACTATATAACTAACTGCAATCTAGCTAACTATCTGCAAATAATCTGGCTAACTGACAACCTAACTAACTCACAGACAAATTAACTAAGTAACTGCAAACTGACTAACTGAGTGGCAAAATAACTAATTAACTGCAAACTATCTAACTAACTGACAAACTAAATAAATAACATACAAACTATCTAACTAACTGCAAACAATCTAACTAACTGCAAACAATCTAACTAACTGCAAACTTGCTAACTTACTGCAAACAATCTAACTGACTGACAAATTAACTAATTTAATGCAACCAAATCTAATTAACTGACAAACTAGCAAACTAACTGACAAACTAACTAACTAACTGACAAACGAACAAAATAACTGCAAACGTTCTAAATAACTGCAAACTAGCTAACTATCTGCAAACAATCTAACTAACTGACAACCTAACTAACTAACTGACAAGTTAACTAAGTATCTGCAAACTAACTAACTAACTGACAATCAAACTTGTTTACTGCAAACTAACTAACAATGTGCAAACAATCTAACTAACTGCAAACTGGCTAACTAACTGCAAATAATCTAACTAACTGACAAATTAACTAATTTAATGCAAACTTACTAATTAACTGACAAACTAGCTAACTAACTGCAAACAAACTATCTAACACAACCAAACTAACTAATACACATATTAACTAATTAACTGGCAAACTAACTAATTTAATGCAAACTAACTAACTAACTGACAAACTAACAATCTACCCGACAAACTAACTTACTAACTGACAAACGAACTAAATACCTGCAAACTATCTAACTAACTGCAAATTAACTAACTAACCGACAAACACTCTAAATAACTGCAAACTATCTGACTAACTGCGAACTAGCTAACAATCTGCAAACAATCTAACTAACTGACAAACTAAGAAACTAACTGCAAACCTATATAACTAAATGCAATCAATATTACTAACTATCTGCATCCTAACTACCTAACTGACTAACTAGCTAACTAACTGACAAACTACCTATCTAACTGAAGTTACTAACTAACTGACAGAACGAACTAACTATCTGCAAACAATCTATCTAACAGCAAACTTACTAACTAACTCCAAACAATCTAACTAACTGCAAACTAACTAATTAACAGACAAACTATCTAAATAACTGCAAAACATCTAACTAACTGCAAGCTAACTAACTAATTGCAAACAATTTAACTAACTGCAATCGAACTAACTAACTGACAAACCACCTCCCTAACTGCAAACTAACTAACTAACTGCAAAATAACTAACTAACTGATAATCTAACCAACTACATGACAAACTAACTAACTAACGGCAAACTACCTACTAACCTACAAACTTACTAACTAACTGCAAACTAACTAACTAACTGCAAACTATCTATCTAACTACAAACTAATTACCTAACTGCAAACAATCTTACTAACTGGAAACTATCTAACTAATTGACAAAAATAACTAACTAACTGCAAACTAACTAACTAACTGACTAACTAACTAACTGACAAACGAACTAAATAACTGAAAACCTACTAACTAACTTACAAACTAACTAATGTAATGCAAAACTAATTAACTAACCGACAAACTAACTATCTAGCTGACAAACAAACTAACTAACTGGCAAATTAACTAAGTAACTGAAAACTAACTAACTAACTTCCAAACTAACTAACTAACGGACAAACTAACTAAATAACTGACAAAATAACGAACTAACAGCAAACTAACTAACGAACTAACTTACAAACTTACTGCTGTTTCAACTAACTAACTGACAAATTAATTAATTTACTGCAAACTAAATAACTAACTATCAAACTAACTAACTAACTGCATACTAATGAATCTAACTGTCAAACTAACTAACTAACTGACAAACTAACTCTCTAACCGCAAACTAACTAACTAAGTGACAAACTATCTAACTAACTGACAAACTAACTAACTAACTGCATACTAACTAACTGACTGCATACTAACTAACTAACTGACAAACTAACTAACTAACAGAAAATATGACTAACTAACTGACAATCTAACTAACAAACTGACAAACTAACTAAACTAACGGCAAACTAACAAACGAACTGACAAGCTAACTAACTAACTGAGAAACTAACTAACTAACAGACCATCTAACTAACTAACTGACAGACAAACTAATAAACTGTATACTAACTAACTAACTGTCAAGATAACTAACTAACTGACAAACTAACAAAGTAACTGCATATTAACTAACTAACTGCAAACTAACTAACTAACTGACAATCTAACTAACTAACTGACAAACAAACTAACTAACTGCATACTAAGTAACTAACTGTGAAACTAACTAACTAACTGACGAACTAACAAAGTAACTGCAAATTAACTAACTAACTGCATACTAACTAAGTAACTGACAAACTAAGTAGTTGCTGCAGACTTACTAACTAACAGACAAACTGACTAACTAACTGACAAACTAACAAACTAACAGAAAATCAAACTAACTATCTGACAAACTGACTAGTTTGCTGCAGAGTAACTAACTAACTGACAAACTAACTAGTTTGCTGCAGACTAACTAACTAACTGACAAACTAACTAACTAACAGAAAATGTAACTAACTGACAAACTAACTAACTTTCTGCATACTAACTAACTAACTGCATACTAACTAACTAACTGACAAACTAACTAACTAACAGAAAATCTAACTAACTAACTGACAAACTAAATAACTTTCTGCATACTAACTAGCTAACTGCATACTAACTGACTAACTGTCAAACTAACTTACTAACTGCCAAGCTAACTGTTAGGGGGAGTAGGTTTGAAAAAACCTCGCCTAACGGTGGTCCGGATCTCGAGGGAAGGAACGTCGGGAAAAGAATACAAATTTTCAGTTTATTTTCGCTTAGTCGAAGATCTCGACTAAGCCTTTTATTGTGATAATTGTATTCAACAAAAAAGAACCGTGTCTGCCGGTCTAGACGGATTCCCGTCTGTCTAGCTTCGATGATCTTTAACAGAAAGAGACAAGAATAGGCGTTAAATACCTGACAACGTGACTCACGTCGGATGTCTTTCTCTTTCGCGTTCTTGCCTGGTTTGTGCTTGTCGCACCCAGGATCGGGAATCTCAGTCGCCGCGATACGCGGCTATATTAGTGGACTGTATGTGTAAGAGCGTTCCCTTTAAATCGGGAATCGCTCGCTTATTGTTTCTTTCGACAAGATGCTAATTCAGCTATCTTTCAAGCCTGCTACTCTTGGTTGTCGTAGGAGGAGCGAACAGAGGGAGGTTGTAGATTCCAACCGTCGCCCTTATCCTCGGCCCTTCACCGTCTGGTTATGTGCGTACGGGCACGGTGTGGTACCGGTTTGACAACGGCGCCCTTGGGCGGCTTACAGTTGCTCCGGGATACCACGTTCTTTTTAGAATCGACGTCCTACGCACTGCGGCCGTACCAGGCGAGCTGATTTTGGGACGTGATCTGATAATTTTGCCGTAAGCTGGGAGATCCTAGGTGTCCCGCGCTTCGGCTAGAAGACGGCGAATCCACTCAAGGGTATTTTATTCCTACCCTTGGTCTGTGGGTTCGTAACCGTTCGAAAAACCAGTAATGATCGAGTTTATGACTCGATCTGTGGGGAGACGGTGGAGTCCACCCAGGGATTTTCAGTAAGCCCTGACCTGTGGAGCCGTCTGGCCCTTTAGCTCGAATAACTCGACGCTTTAATTTTATTATTACGTTGTGTCGCACTGATCTAGATCGTGGATCTAGGAACTCGCGACAAAGCAGGCTAATTGTTGGAGAAGCTTCTCAACGAAGGGTCGAATAACCTCGACCGATTCGGAGATTTTAAAAACTTCTCGATATCGTGCTCGCTTATCGATATGCTCCTTTCAGTGGCTCGATAGCAAGTGACGGACGAGCACGAGTTGCCAAAAGTGTGCGCGTGAGAGGGGAATCCTTCGTCGCGTGGCGCTGCGTGGCGTCTCTCGTCCGCCTTTGTTTAATTTCTGATTGTCGTACCTTCTCTATGCCTGGGCGTTGAACTTTGGCTTGTTCGAACTCGAACGTTACTTTATCGTTCGCGTGACTTTACCGAAAACCTCGAGAACCGTGTTTTTCTGTCCTCTAATCAGTTTCGAATAGCGGTCGCGTCGACCTAGAATCTTCCTGGTCGGTCGCGTAACCGAAAACAAACCGGGTAACGAATTATTCCGGATTTCAATTAATTATCGCGTTTTAATCGATATTTAAACATACCGCCCCCCTTGCACGGTCCGTGCAACAAGAATGGGAGGCGTAGGTCGCGGTCACGTCGCGTAAAGCCCGTACAGAAGGTCGAAGTACAAAACCTTCTATTGAAAAAGTTTAAATGTACTTACTTATCGTCGTCCCAATGCCCTTCTTGCCTCCAACACCTCGAGGGTGGTGAGTACGGCCTCCCGCAACGCGTCCTGGTCGACGGGGCGTGATCGCTGCCGTCGCCGGTGTGAGGGGGGTCGTGGTCTCTCGGGGTGGCGGTTGACCCCGGCTTCCCGGACCTGGCCCCTGTTACGGCGCCTCCTCGCTCCGTCGCGGCGTTCGTACGCTGCCGGTCGCTGTCTTCCCGAGGGGGGTGGTACGACGGCGGAGAGCGTGGGTGCCCCGGACGTGGGTCTGGGACCCGTTGCGGGCCGTGGTCCTTCGGCGGGCAGCGTGGCGTTTGTCCCTGCTGCCGGGGTGGCGGTGGTGGGCCAGAATTTAAATTCCACCAGTCTGCCACCTCTGGCCCATTTTAATTTGAAATGGCCTCCGGGGGCCCTGACCCGGAGGCGCCTGGTGGTCCACGGGACGTGCGCCGGTACCCTTATCTGGTCCTGCCCCAGATTTAATATAAACGCCGGCGCTTGGCCGGGTGCCGTCTCGGGGGCGGTTTCCAGGGCAGGAGGCAGCGTGTTTGCTGCTGCTGGTGCCGACGCCTCGAGCGGAGGTCCGGCATTTTCCGGCCGCGGCACCTCCACTAACTGCAGTAACGCCGAGAACTGCTGTTCGATGTGTTCGTCTCGCGACGAACCCACCACGGTCACCAGACTTTCGTCGCTGCTTGAAGACATTTTTCTCTGCACTGATAATCCGCTGTAGCGTGAAACTGGGCGATTCGTCCTGCGGACCCTGCTTTTACGTGCGGACGTCGCGAATCGCTCCCTTCCATACTAATTAACGGGATGGTAGGGTATATTTCCCCTCTCACCGTATTGTTCTAAAGACGTTGGATAGGTGAGAATTCATACCGTTTTGATTTTGAACGGCTGTTCTCACTGTCCTTGTCTCGGTACAGCGGAATTCGGGTCTTTGTCTATCCCGTGTGCGTCTTCGTCGGCCGTTGTCGATGTTGACTCATCGACGGGCAGTTTACACAACCGTGTAATCGGACGTGTGTATGTAGACGTAACTGTACGTACTTTAACTACACGCACGAACCTGTCTCGGCCCGGTAATACTTCCTCGATTCGTCCCATTTCCCATTGATTCGGGGGGAGAAGAGGGTTTTGCACTAAAACCAAGTCATTCGGTTTTAACTGCACTTGGGTGGTGCGCCACTTATAGCGTTTCTGGAGGTGCGTGAGATAATCTCGCGTCCAATGTCTCCAGAGCTGCTCGTGGAATTTCTGAATTGCTCTCCAGCGCGTAAGCCGCGAGAGATTTTCCTTTCCACCACGACTCGACCGGAAGTGCATTCATCGGTCTGCCTATTAGGAAGTGGCCCGGCGTGAGAGGGGCATAATCCTCGACAGTCACTCAAAGCGGCGATCGGTCGCGACATTCAAACTCGCTCTCGATCTTGCAGAGGAGTGTCTGCATTTCCTCGCCTGTGGGTGTAAATTCGCCGATGATGCGTTTCAGGTGATGTTTCACCGATTTCACGCCGGCTTCTTGCATACCACCAAAGTGGGGCGCACTGGGTGGATTAAATCTCCACTTAATGCCCTTTTGACCGCACTTCGTTCGCATTTCTGGAGTTTGATACACCGTATTGAAGTGTTCCTTCAATTCCCGATCTGCTCCGACGAAGTTCGTTCCGTTATCACTGAACGCCACAGGACGGAACTCCTCGGCGGGCGATAAATCGGTCTAATGCGGCCAGAAATGCACTCGTCGTATAATCATGGACGAGTTCGATGTGCACGGCTCTCGTAGCGAAGCAGATGAACACTGCTATGTATGCTTTATGAGCCGTTTTCCCACGACCGGCGGAATCGCGGACCCGATACGGTCCCGCGTAGTCGGACTCCGCAGTTTGAGAAAGGTCGTGCCGCGCGACTGCGCTCCGGGATTAAATCCTGCATGATTTGCGTGGAGCGGTATTTGCTTGCCATCTCACGCATCGTATGCATTGGTGGATAACCGTGCGCGCCGCGTTTCTGCAGCCGATGATCCAGAATTTCTGTCTTACCGTGTACATGGTCAATTGTAAATGTGCAATGTATCCACGTGGCATTGCCTGATTATCATGTTAGACACATGATGTTTCGGCAGGATAATCGGGTGTTTGGTATCCCATGCAAGCGTCGCATTCTCCAACCTTCCACCCACTCGTAAGACTTCCTTATCGTCGAGAAAAGGGTTTAGGCTTTTAGAGGAGATGTCGCGAGATTCCCTTGCGCTTTTTCAAGCACCGGTACTCCTCTGCGAAATGCGTACGCTGTAAGTAGCGTGCAATTCTTTCCGTTGCACGCTGGATTTCCGCTGCTTCGACAATTTTGCATCGAATGACCTTCGTTCTCCGATCGCCGGCCTCCGGAACCGGAGGCAATAGGCCGTCACACGTTGGCGCCCACTCCATTGGGAAAATCGGAAAACTAAGTTCCATTCCTTTTCCGGAGTGGCCACGAGGGTATGCGTTACGCGTTTACCCTCTTCGGTCTCGAGCGATGCTGGCGATTTCGGCCAATTTTCCTCTGATTGTCTAAGCCATTTCGGCCCGGAAATCCATAATTCGGACTGAATGAGTTCTGCGGCGTTTACACCTCGCGAATTCAGATCCGCTGGGTTGAATCGCGGTGGAACGTGCCGCCATTCAGCTTTTGGGAGCATGGTCTGAATTTTTGACACGCGGTTGGCTATCACAACCTTCCATGTCGACGCATGCTTTTTCAACCAAGCGAGTGCAATCGTGGAATCTGTCCAGCAGATTATGCGGCTCATTTCTATGGGGAATGACCGTTTCACGTGCACTATGAGCTCGGAAAGTAACACAGCCCCATTCAATTCCAGGACGGGGATAGACTGTGTTTTTATCGGAGCCACTCGTGTCTTTGCCATGATTAATGTCGTAAACACGTCATTATTTTTCGTCGTCACGTAAGTAGTGACGGCCGAATAGGCAGCGAGTGATGCATCGCAGACTCCGTGGAGTTCCACAGTCACTGCGTCTGCTCCGGATTGGATCCATCACCGGAATTTTAGTTCTTTGAGACTGCTCCCAGCCCTGCAAAACGTGGTCCACGTTTTTTGCGTGTCCGTGGAAATTTGATCGTCCCACTGGATTTTCTCCAGCCATTGGGACTGCATCAGAATTTTTGCACGGATTACGACTGGTGATAACCAGCCGAGGGATCGAAGAGCTTCGCGATCTCCGAGAACAAATTTCTTTGTCATCGGTAACGCAGACGGTTGAAACCGTTGCAGATCGAAATAGAAGTAGTCTCCGGATGGGATCCATCGTAGACCAAGCACTTTTAGTTCGGAATCGTCGAACAGAGTGAGGTCTACGGCGTGGGAGTGAGCACCTCGGGGATGTTCCGCAATACTGTCGCGGAGTTTCCAGCCCATTTTCTCAACTTGAATCCACCGCCTTGCAAGAGATCGCAGACTTGCTTGCGAATTTTCTCTAGCAGGGTTTTGTTGGACGCTCCCATAAATACGTCGTCGACGTATATGTCCTCTTCCGAGGATCGGAGCAGCGAGAGGATACTCTCTCCATCCTGCTCCTTTAATTCGAGGAGGGTACGCATCGCTAAATATGGGGCGCACGCCGTACCGTATGTTACGGTATTCAATTCGAAAGCTTTCAGCTTTTCGTCGTTTGACGCGCGCCATACGATGCATTGGAAACGACGGTCCTGTGGGGCGACGAGGATTTGTCGAAACATCTTCTCGATATCTGCCACCAGAACGTACTCATACAGACGCCACCTCGTTAAAACCGAGGTGATATCGTTCTGTAATTTTGGTCCGACATGCAGGACGTCGTTTAGCGATCGCCCTCCGACCGTTCTGCTGGTTGCATTGAACACAACGCGCAGTTTGGTCGTTGCACTTTCCGTGCGTACGACCGCTCGATGCGGAATGTACAGTCGATTCTGGTGAATCGGCGCAAGCCCCGTCATGTGACCGAAGGACTCGGACTCCGCGAGGAACTCAGAGTATTATCTGTCGTCGGTCGGATCCGCGTCCAATTTCCGTGTCATCCTCGCGAGAGCGGACAGCGCTATGTGGAACGAATGTCCTAACGCTTCGTCCGGTCTCAGGTGATTCAAGGGCAATCGGACTATAAACCGTCCGGTTTTGTCCCGTTTGACGGTTCTTCGGAAGAGTGCTTCGCACTCTTCTTCCGCCTTGGACCGCACCGAGGTCGTGGGGATTTCTTCGGTTTCCCAGAATCGTCGAATCGCGTAATCCAGCGATTCGAGAACGGTGCAATGCAGCGTTCTTACCGTATTCTGGCCGTCGCCTTCAGCGTGTATAGGGCCGGATATAACCCAGCCAAACGCCGTTTCTTGGGCGATCGGACCTTCATTCGCCCCTCGTCGGAAGCCCGGTCGAATCACCTGAGCATATACATCCGCTCCGATCAGAATTTCGATCGTAGGATCGGCCCTGGGTTCTGGATCGGCTAACGGTAAACCTCGGAACGCAGTGTAAACAAGCGCGTTCGCCGACGGTGTGCGGTAGGTCGTGATTTTCGGCACGACGTACACGTGAGCGACACATATCGGTTTCGTTCCTTTTTCCGAGCCGAGGTTTAATCCAACGCTGAATTTGATTTTTTGCGTTTCGCCGCCCCCCAAGCCTGATACCATGGCTGGGGTACGTATGCGTTTTAATTGGAGGTCATTAGCCAGCCCCGCGGAGACGAATGATGTCTCCGAACCTTGGTCTAACAGTGCTCGCGCAATCCGCGACACACCGTTCTCGCCAAACACGCGTACTCGTGCAGTAGCTAGCACAACAGGCCCCGGTGCGCCTGTACCGATCGCGGTACAGTGTGATGTCGAGGCATGTTTGTCTTGTGCGTGTGAAGCCGTACTTTTTTCTCTTGGCTTTGACTTGTTCGGTTTCCGTGATTGAGCGATAAAAACGCTCTCGTCACGCCGGCCAAATGAATTTCGTGCTGGCGGCCTCTGCATTCTTTCTGGTCCCAATTGTAACTACAGTGCAGTAGGGAATGGTGCTTCCCACTACACTGATTGCATACTTGGGGTCTTGGGCAACGCTCAGTAGGGTGGGAGCTGGCTAGGCAGCGTACACACCATAGTCGATTTCGAATGTACTGAGTGCGCATGCTCGCCGACAACACCATGAAATGGTTGCATTGTGGCAGGCTGTGTTGCCCAGAGCAGAATCCGCACACTTCCACCGTTCTGGCCTGACTCGCCCGTCGTTTTCCGCACTCGGCCGGTTTTATTTCGGAGCCGACTCGGTTGTCACCACGACGGTAAGGCGAGTCATAGGTTTCGAAGCGACCCATATTGGTCGAGCATCGATGGGCTTTGGCATGCGGGACTTTGTTTCCGGGGCGAGAGCTGCCTCTCGACGGTCCTCTTTCATCGAAAGCAGAGCTTGTGCGTGATGATCGATGAAAGTTCGGACATCCTCGAACATCGGGTAGTTAGTCGAGAGGCCGAGCGATCTCTGCCATTCCAGCTCAAATTTCGGAGTGAAATGTTGTATCGTCAAGTACGCTAGCATCCATTCTACTAGCTGTTCGGACGTGCCCCTTTTACTTAATGCAGCTAGAGTCTCTGTGCATTCCACTGTGACCTGTTGCAAGCTGGCTAGATCGTTGAATTCAATCTGCGTCAGCGAAAATAGTTTGTCGAGCAACCTTCCCGTGACCATGCGTGGAAGCCCGTATTTTCCTTGAGCATTCTCCACGCTTCGGGGAAGTTGCGCCCGACAATCTCGAGCGACGAAATCGTCGCGAGAGCTGGTCCTTCCAAGCATGCGTTCAGATGGTACAATTTCTGTACATCTGATAACTGAACATTGTTCATCACCCGGTGGTAAATAGATCCTCGAAATGTTCCCATTCCCGAGGATCCTCCGAATTTAGGCAATCTTTGCTTGGGCAGCTCAATGGGCATGCTGAATTGCTGGACCTCCGGTGCCGGTGATCTCGATTCAGCAGCGATTTGTGTCAGCTCGGCGGTTACGAAATCCTGGAATTCCTGGAATTCGTTTTCCACGCCGAGGAGGTAGCCTGGCTTAAAAAGCGTATAGGCTTGTCTTTTGGCGGCGGGAATCATCTTCCGCACGTTTGCATACATGGTGCGGACATCCCGCCATGTTCGCCCGGCGTATTCGAGCTTTTCTTGGAGGAGTTTCTCCGTGAATTTAGCTCTGCCCATTTTTTTGAGATTTATGCTCACGGATCTAAGACGATCGAACTCGTCTGTTAACTCCATGAGCTGATCCTCAATGTCGGAACGCGACATGGACTCGGATAACGCCATAGCGAGTTTGTCGAGGATCAATCAACTCGATTCAACTCTTACGTGGTAATTTCGTCACGTGCAAAGGCAGTCACCTTTTCCCGTTCCAATCAACCTCGTTTGATCCGGCTCGAAGGACCTTATGTTAGGGGGAGTAGGTTTGAAAAAAAAAACCTCGCCTAACGGTGGTCCGGATCTCGAGGGAAGGAACGTCGGGAAAAGAATACAAATTTTCAGTTTATTTTCGCTTAGTCGAAGATCTCGACTAAGCCTTTATTGTGATAATTGTATTCAACAAAAAAGAACCGTGTCTGCCGGTCTAGACGGATTCCCGTCTGTCTAGCTTCGATGATCTGTAACAGAAAGAGACAAGAATAGGCGTTAAATACCTGACAACGTGACTCACGTCGGATGTCTTTCTCTTTCGCGTTCGCGCCTGGTTTGTGCTTGTCGCACCCAGGAGCGGGAATCTCAGTCGCCGCGATACGCGGCTATATTAGTGGACTGTATGTGTAAGAGCGTTCCCTTTAAATCGGGAATCGCTCGCTTATTGTTTCTTTCGACAAGATGCTAATTCAGCTATCTTTCACGCCTGCTACTCTTGGTTGTCGTAGGAGGAGCGAACAGAGGGAGGTTGTAAGATTCCAACCGTCGCCCTTATCCTCGGCCCTTCACCGTCTGGTTATGTGCGTACGGGCACGGTGTGGTACCGGTTTGACAACGGCGCCCTTGGGCGGCTTACAGTTGCTCCGGATACCACGTTCTTTTTAGAATCGACGTCCTACGCACTGCGGCCGTACCAGGCGAGCGATTTTGGGACGTGATCTGATAATTTTGCCGTAAGCTGGGAGATCCTAGGTGTCCCGCGCTTCGGCTAGAAGACAGCGAATCCACTCAAGGGTATTTTATTTCTACCCTTGGTCTGTGGGTTCGTAACCGTTCGAAAAACCAGTAATGATCGAGTTTATGACTCGATCAGTGGGGAGACGATGGGTCCACCCAGGAGATTTTCAGTAAGCCCTGACCTGTGGAGCCGTCTAGCCCTTGGAAGCTCGAATAACTCGACGCTTTAATTTTATTATTACGTTGTGTCGCACTGAGCTAGATCGTGGATCTAGGAACTCGCGACAAAGCAGGCTAATTGTTGGAGAAGCTTCTCAACGAAGGGTCGAATAACTCGACCGATTCGGAGATTTTTAAAAACTTCTCGATATCGTGCTCGCTTAACGATATGCTCCTTTCAGTGGCTCGATAGCAAGTGACGGACGAGCACGAGTTGCCAAAAGTGTGCGCGTGAGAGGGGGAATCCTTCGTCGCGTGGCGCTGCGTGGCGTCTCTCGTCCGCCTTTGTTTAATTTCTGATTGTCGTACCTTCTCTATGCCTGGGCGTTGAACTTGGCTTGTTCGAACTCGAACGTTACTTTATCGTTCGCGTGACTTTACCGAAAACCTCGAGAACCGTGTTTTTCTGTCCTCTAATGTTTCGAATAGCGGTCGCGTCGACCTAGAATCTTCCTGGTCGGTCGCGTAACCGAAAACAAACCGGGTAACGAATTATTCCGGATTTCAATTAATTATCGCGTTTTAATCGATATTTAAACACTAACTATCTAACTGCATACTAACTAACTAACTATCAAACTAACTAACTAACTGCATACTAACGAACTAACTGTCAAACTAACTAACTAACTGACAAACTAACTAACTAACCGCAAACTAACTAACTAACTGACAAACTATCTAACTAACTGACAAACTAACTAACTAACTGCATACTAACTAACTAACTGACAAACTAACTAACTAACAGAAAATCTAACTAACTAACTGACAATCTAACTAACTAACTGACAAACTAACTATCTAACTGCATACTAACTATCTAACTGTCAAACTAACTAACAAACTGACAAACTAACAAACTAACTATCTTACTGAGAAACTAACTAACTAACAGACAATCTAACTAACTAACTGACAAACAAACTAACTGACTGCATACTAACTAACTAACTGTCAAACTAACTAACTAACTGACAAACTAACTAAATAACTGCAAATTAACTAACTAACTGCAAACTAACTAACTAACTGCAAACTAACAAACTAACTGACAATCTAACTAGTTTGCTGCAGACTAACTAACTAACTGACAAACTAACTAGTTTGCTGCAGACTAACTAGCTAACTGACAAACTAACTAACTAACAGAAAATGTAACTAACTAACTGACAATCTAACTAACAAACCGACAAACTAACTAACTAACTGCATACTAACTAACTAACTGACAAACTAACTAACTAACTGACAATCTAACTAACTAACTGCATAATAACTAACTGACTGCATACTAACTAACTATCTGACAAGCTAACTAACTAACAGAAAATCTAACTAACTAACTGACAATCTAACTAACTAACTGACAAACTAACTATCTAACTGCATACTAACTATCTAACTGTCAAACTAACTAACAAACTGACAAACTAACAAACTAACTATCTTACTGAGAAACTAACTAACTAACAGACAATCTAACTAACTAACTGACAAACAAACTAACTGACTGCATACTAACTAACTAACTGTCAAACTAACTAACTAACTGACAAACTAACTAAATAACTGCAAACTAACTAACTAACTGACAAACTGACTAACTAAATGAGAATCTAACTAACTAACAGACAATCTAACAAACTAACTATCAAACTAACTAACTAACTGCATACTAACGAACTAACTGTCAAACTAACTAACTAACTGACAAACTAACTCTCTAACCGCAAACTAACTAACTAAGTGACAAACTATCTAACTAACTGACAAACTAACTAACTAACTGCATACTAACTAACTGACTGCATACTAACTAACTAACTGACAAACTAACTAACTAACAGAAAATCTGACTAACTAACTGACAATCTAACTAACAAACTGACAAACTAACTAAACTAACGGCAAACTAACAAACTAACTGACAAGCTAACTAACTAACTGAGAAACTAACTAACTAACAGACCATCTAACTAACTAACTGACAGACAAACTAATAAACTGCATACTAACTAACTAACTGTCAAGATAACTAACTAACTGACAAACTAACAAAGTAACTGCATATTAACTAACTAACTGCAAACTAACTAACTAACTGACAATCTAACTAACTAACTGACAAACAAACTAACTAACTGCATACTAACTAACTAACTGTCGAACTAACAAAGTAACTGCAAATTAACTAACTAACTGCAAACTAACTAAGTAACTGACAAACTAAGTAGTTGCTGCAGACTTACTAACTAACAGACAAACTGACTAACTAACTGACAAACTAACAAACTAACAGAAAATCAAACTAACTAACTGACAAACTGACTAGTTTGCTGCAGAGTAACTAACTAACTGACAAACTAACTAGTTTGCTGCAGAAAAACTAACTAACTATCAAACTAACTAACTAACTGCATACTAACGAACTAACTGTCAAACTAACTAACTAACTGACAAACTAACTAACAAACACCAAACCAACTAACTAACTGACAAACTAACTAACTAACTGACAAACTAACTAACTAACTGCATAATAACTAACTGACTGCATACTAACTAACTAACTGACAAACTAACTAACTAACAGAAAATCTAACTAACTAACTGACAATCTAACTAACTAACTGACAAACTAACTATCTAACTGCATACTAACTATCTAACTGTCAAACTAACTAACAAACTGACAAACTAACAAACTAACTATCTTACTGAGAAACTAACTAACTAACGAGACAATCTAACTAACTAACTGACAGACAAACTAACTGACTGCATACTAACTAACTAACTAACTGTCAAACTAACTAACTAACTGACAAACTAACTAAATAACTGCAAACCTAACTAACTAACTGCAAACTAACAAACTAACTGACAATCTAACTAGTTTGCTGCAGACTAACTAACTAACTGACAAACTAACTAGTTTGCTGCAGACTAACTAGCTAACTGACAAACTAACTAACTAACAGAAAATGTAACTAACTAACTGACAATATAACTAACAAACTGACAAACTAACTAACTAACTGCATACTAACTAACTAACTGACAAACTAACTAACTAACTGACAATCTAACTAACTAACTGCATAATAACTAACTGACTGCATACTAACTAACTATCTGACAAACTAACTAACTAACAGAAAATCTAACTAACTAACTCACAATCTAACTAACTAACAGACAAACTAACTATCTAACTGCATACTAACTATCTAACTGTCAAACTAACTAACAAACTGACAAACTAACAAACTAACTATCTTACTGAGAAACTAACTAACTAACAGACAATCTAACTAACTAACAGACAATCTAACTAACTAACTGACAAACAAACTAACTGACTGCATACTAACTAACTAACTGTCAAACTAACTAACTAACTGACAAACTAACTAAATAACTGCAAACTAACTAACTAACTGCAAACTAACAATCTAACTGACAATCTAACTAGTTTGCTGCAGACTAACTAACTAACTGACAAACTAACTAACTAACAGAAAATCTAACTAACTAACTGACAAACTAACTAACTAACTGAGAAACTATCTAACTAACAGACAATCTAACAAACTAACTATCAAACTAACTAACTAACTGCATACTAACTAACTCACTGACAATCAAACTAATATACTGCAAACTAACTAAATAACTGCAAAACATCTAACTAATTGCAAACTAGCTAACTGTCTGAAAATAATCTATTTAACTGCAAACAAACTAACTAACTGACAAACTAACTATCTAACTGACAAACTAACTAACTAACCGACAAACGAACTAACTAACTGACAAACTAAGTAACTAACTGACAAACTAAATAACTAACTGCAAACAAACTAACTAACTTAGAAACTAACTAATATCATACAAACTAACTAACTAACTTACAAACTTACTATCTATCCTACAAACTAACTGACAAACTAACGAGCAAACTGACAAACTAACTAACTAACAAAAGAACTAACTAACTAACTGCAAACTAACTAACTAACTGCAAACATACTAACTAACTGCAAACTAACTAAGTAACTTACAAACTAACTTATATCATGCAAACTAACTAACTAGCCGACAAACTAACTATCTATCATACAAACTATCTAACTAACTCACAAACGAGCAAAATATCTGCAAACTATATAACTAACTGCAATCTAGCTAACTATCTTCAAATAATCTGACTAACTGACAACCTATTTAACACACTGACAAATGAACTAACTAACTGCAAACTGACTAACTAGGTGACAAACTAACTAACTAACTGCAAACTAACTCACTAACCGACAAACGAACTAACTAACTGACAAACTAGCCGGCAAACTAACTAACTAACTGCAAACTAGCTAACTATCTGCAAACAATGCAAGTAACTACAAGCTAAATAACTAAGTGCAAACTAACTAACTAACTGTCAAATTATCTAACGAACGGGAAACTAACTAACTAACTGCAAACAAACAAAATAACTTACAAGGGCAACTAATATAGTGCAAACTATCTAACAAACTGACAAACTAACTATCTAACTGACAAACTAACTAACTAACTGACAATCAAACTAATTTACAGCAAAGTAACTAAATAACTGCAAAATATCTAACTCACTTCCAACTAGTTAACTATCTGCAAACAATCTAGCTAACTGCAAACTAACTAACTAACTATAAACAATCTGCCGAACTGCAATCTATCTTACTAGGATAATGCTATCTAATTAACTAAGTAACAAACTAACTATCTAACTGACAAACTAACTAACTAACCGGCAAATAATCTAACTAACTGCAAACTAACTAACTGTCTGACAATCTAACTAACTAATAGACAAACTAACTAATTAACTGCAAGCTGGATAACTAACTGTAAACAAACCAACTAACTGACAATCGAACTAATTTACTGCAAACTAACTAAATAACTGCAAAACATCTGACTATCTGCAAACTATCGTACTAACTGACAAACTAAGTAACTAACTGACAAACTCACTATCTAACTGGTAAACTAACTAACTAACTGCAAACCAACAAACTAACTGCAAACTAACTAACTAACTGACAAACTAAATAACTAACAGCAAACAAACAAAATAACTTACAAGGGTAACTAATATAATGCAAACTATATAACAAACTGACAAACTAACTATCTAACTGACAAACTAACTAACTAACTGACAATCTAACTATATAACTGCAAACTATCTAACTAACTGCAAGCAATCTAACTAACTGCGAACTAACTATCTAACTGGCAAGCTAACTAACTAGCATACAATCTAACTAATATAATGCAAACTAACTAACTAACTGCAAACTAACTAACTAACATACAAACTAACTAATATAATGCAAACTAAGTAACTAACTGACAAACAAACTATCTAACTGACAAGCTAACTAACTAACAGACAAAATAACTAAATAAATGCAAACTGTCTAACTAACTGAAAACTAGCTATCTATCTGCAAACAATCTAACTAACTGCAAACTAACTAACTAACTGCAAACTAACTAACTAACTGCAAACTAACTAACTAACATAAAAACTAACTAATCTAATGCAAACTAACTAACTAACTGCAAACTAACTAACTAACATACAAACTAACTAATATATTGCAAACTAACTAACTAACTGACTAACAGACTATCTAACTGACAAACTAACTAACTAACTGACAAAATAACTAAATAACTGTGTTTAAATATCGCGTTAATTCGATGCGTATAAGAATAGTAAAATATTATTCGTCACCCGGTATTGTTTTTCTGCGTATGTAACCAACTCGAGACTGTTCGACTCTCGTGTCCGCTACGCGAAAACAAGACAGGTTATAAAACTGTCACATACGGATTTCTTCGAAACATCACGCGATCCACGAAATTACGCGTGATTTCGAGCTAACGATTCGGCACGTGTATAAAGAGAAGGTACGACAATAATAAGTTGCACAAAGACGAATTCAAATTCGTCTACAGCGCCGCTAGTCGGAGATTCGCCCCTCCGAATTCGACTAACCGTGCTGGATCCTCACTCTGAATTTGGAATCGGTAGAGAGCACATGGGCATACGAACCCGCTCCCCCTTAAATTCCAAAACGGCCGAATAGTTCCGAGCTCCTCGAACTATCGGAGAAATTACCAACGTGGTACGGAAGTTAACACGGAAAAACGGATAGGCAATCCATCCGGTAACGTCTTAACTTCCACACACGTTAATTTATTTCAATTAAAATTAGAGTCGGAAGCGCAAGGAAGGTCTCGACGAAAACGGATAGGGAACCCATCCAGTGCCGTCGATACTTCCATAATCGCTTACCTGTTAAAAAGATCAGATCGGAACACGACCTGATTAATTAATTTATTGACTGTAGAATCTCGCAGGTTAAAATCCGAGATTTCGTATTCAGCAGTGGCTACGACCCACCTTAGTCTGAAAAAGTTAAAAAGTAAAAGAGAACACGGATCGCTGCAATCAGAGGTCGTGTTTAAGGTATCGAGGTTGACTCTCGTACCTCTCTAGTATCTCGAACGGTTCGTAACCCACAATCCAGGGGTGTATAAAATACCCTGGGTGGATTTACCACCTTCTAGTCGAAGTGTGGGACAACTTGCACTCCCAGCTTACGACGAATTGCAGAATACCACCAAAGATCGCCAGTCTAGTACGGTCACTGTGCGTAGGACGTTAATTCATCAAGCTACGTGGTGTCAGGCCCAATCGTAAGTCGACCCAAGGGCGCCGTTGGCACACCTGCATCACACCGTGCCCGTACGCACGCCATAAGGTGGTAAAAGGGCCGAGGAGCGGGTACGGTTGCAGCCTTTACAACCTCCACCGTTACCCTCTCCTACGACAGTCAAAACCTGCAGTCGAGGAAGAAACGAGGTCGAATCTCGTCTTCCCAAAACTGCAATAAGAAGTTTCCCGGTTTAAAGGGAACGCACAACATATACAGTCCACTAGCTTAGCCGCGTAACGCGGCAGCTGAGTTTCCCGCTCCTGAGCGCGACGAGCATAATCAGGAGCGCGTGTACATTAAAACGAGACGGAAAGCGTGACTCACGTTGCCGAATATTTACACATCGTTCCGTCTCTTTTCGTTTCAGAGCAGCGTGACACGAGCAGCCGCCAGACGACGGCCAGGCGGATCACGCGTCGCCGAAATACAAACGAACGGCTGTATTTCACCAAAAAGGGCCAAAATCAAAATAAAAGACGTCGTCGAAAGTTCGACGACGTGAAAATCTCTATAACGTGTGATAATTACTTTTCCATCCTCCTATTCCCTCGTGATCCGGACCCCCGTTAGACGAGGTTCTCAAATCAGTGTTTGAGCCCTCCATATTCTAACAAACTGCAAACTGTCTAACTATCTGCAAACTAACTAACCATCTGCAAACTAACTAAGTAACTGACAAACTAAATAGCTAAATGCTAACAAAGTAACTAACTGCAAACTAAGTAACAAGTATAATGCAATCTAACTAACTAGGTAACAACATACTATCTAACTGACAAACTAATTAACTAACTGACAAACTAACTAAATAACTGCAAACTGTCTCACTAACTACAAACTAGCTAACTATCTGCAAAGAATCTTAATAACTACAAACTATCTAACTAACAGCAAGCAATCTAACTAACTGCAAACTAACTAACTAACCGGCAAACAATCTACCTAACTGCAAATTAACTAACTGTCTGACAATCTAACTAACTAACAGACAAACTAACTAACTAACTGCAAGATACATAACTAACTGTAAACAAACTAACTAACTGACAATCGAACTAATTTACTGCAAACTAACTAAATAACTGCAAAACATCTAACTATCTGCAAACTATCGTACTAACTGACAAACTAACTAACTAACTGACAAACTAACTATCTAACTGATAAACTAACTAACTAACTGCAAACCAACAAACTAACTGCAAACTAACTAACTAACTGACAAACAAACTATCTTACAGACAATCTGACTAACTAACTGACAAACTAACTAACTAACTGCATACTAACTAACTAACTGTCAAACTAACTAAATAACGGCAAATTAAATAACTATCTGCAAACTAACTAACTAACTGACAAACTAACTAGCTTGCTGCAGACTAACTAACTAACTGCTAAACTATAAACTAACTGACAAACTAACTAGTTTGCTGCAGACTAACTAACTAACTGACAAACTGACTAACTAACTGAGAAACTAACTAATTAACTGACAAAGTAACTAACTAACTGACAATCTAATAACTAACTGCATACTAACTAACTAATTGTCAAACTAACTAACTAACTGACAGACTAACTAAATAACTGCAAATTAACAAACTAACTGACAAACTAACTAACTAACGGCAAACTAACAAACTAACTGACAAACTAACTAACCTACAGACAATCTGACAAACTAACTGACAATCTAACTAACTAACTGCATACTAACTAACTAACTGTCAAACTAACTAAATAACTGCAAATTAAATAACTAACTGCAAACTAACTAATTAACTGACAAACTAACTAGCTTGCTGTAGACTAACTAACTAACTGCCAAACTAACTAACTAACTGACAAACTAACTAGTTTGCTGCAGACTAACTAACTAACTGACAAACTAACTAACTAACTGCAAACTCACTAACTAACTGACATACTAACTAACTAACTGACAATCTAACTAACTAACAGGCAAACTAAGTAATTTGCTGCAAACAAACTAACTAACTGTCAAACTGTCTACCTAACTGACAAACTAAATAATTAACTGCAAACTAACTAACTAACAGAAAATCTAACTATCTAACTGACAAACTAACTAACTAACTGACAAACTAACTATCTAACTGATAAACTAACTAACTAACTGCAAACCAACAAACTAACTGCAAACTAACTAACTATCTGACAAACAAACTATCTTACAGGCAATCTGACTAACTAACTGACAAACTAACTAACTAACTGCATACTAACTAACTAACTGTCAAACTAACTAAATAACGGCAAATTAAGTAACTATCTGCAAACTAACTAACTAACTGACAAACTAACTAGCTTGCTGCAGACTAACTAACTAACTGCTAAACTATAAACTAACTGACAAACTAACTAGTTTGCTGCAGACTAACTAACTAACTGACAAACTGACTAACTAACTGAGAAACTAACTAACTAACTGACAAAGTAACTAACTAACTGACAATCTAATAACTAACTGCATACTAACTAACTAATTGTCAAACTAACTAACTAACTGACAGACTATCTAAATAACTGCAAATTAACTAACTAACTGACAAACTAACTAACTAACGGCAAACTAACAAACTAACTGACAAACTAACTAACCTACAGAACAATCTGACTAACTAACTGACAATCTACCTAACTAACTGCATACTAACTAACTAACTGTCAAACTAACTAAATAACTGCAAATTAAATAACTAACTGCAAACTAACTAATTAACTGACAAACTAACTAGCTTGCTGTAGACTAACTAACTAACTGCCAAACTAACTAACTAACTGACAAACTAACTAGTTTGCTGCAGACTAACTAACTAACTGACAAACTAACTAACTAACTGCAAACTCACTAACTAACTGAGAGACTAACTAACTAACTGACAAACTAACTAACTAACTGACAAACTAACTAACTAACACACAAACTAAGTAATTTGCTGCAAACCAACTAACTAACTGTCAAACTATCTACCTAACTGACAAACTAAATAATTAACTGCAAACTAACTAACTAACAGAAAATCTAACTATCTAACTGACAAAGTAACTAACTAACTGCAAACTGACTAACTAACTGACAAACGAACTAACTAACTGACAAACTATCTAACTAACTGGCAAACTAACTAACTATCAGACAATCTAACTAACTAACTGACAAACAAACTAACTAACCGAGAAACTATCTAACTAACAGACAATCTAACTAACTATCTGACCAACTAACTAACTAACTGCAACCTAACTAACTAACTGACAAACTAACTAGTTTACTGCAGACTAACTAACTAGCTGCATACAAATTAACTAACTGACAAGCTATCTATCTAACAGACAATCTAACTAAGTAACTGACAAACTAACTATCTAACAGCATACTAAATAACTAACTGTCAAACTGACTAGCTAACAGACAAAATAACTAACTAACTGAGAAACTAACTAACTAACATACAATCTAACTAACTGACAAACTAACTAACTAACCGGCAAACAATCTACCTAACTGCAAATTAACTAACTGTCTGACAATCTAACTAACTAACAGACAAACTAACTAACTAACTGCAAGATACATAACTAACTGTAAACAAACTAACTAACTGACAATCGAACTAATTTACTGCAAACTAACTAAATAACTGCAAAACATCTAACTATCTGCAAACTATCGTACTAACTGACAAACTAACTAACTAACTGACAAACTAACTATCTAACTGATAAACTAACTAACTAACTGCAAACCAACAAACTAACTGCAAACTAACTAACTAACTGACAAACAAACTATCTTACAGACAATCTGACTAACTAACTGACAAACTAACTAACTAACTGCATACTAACTAACTAACTGTCAAACTAACTAAATAACGGCAAATTAAATAACTATCTGCAAACTAACTAACTAACTGACAAACTAACTAGCTTGCTGCAGACTAACTAACTAACTGCTAAACTATAAACTAACTGACAAACTAACTAGTTTGCTGCAGACTAACTAACTAACTGACAAACTGACTAACTAACTGAGAAACTAACTAATTAACTGACAAAGTAACTAACTAACTGACAATCTAATAACTAACTGCATACTAACTAACTAATTGTCAAACTAACTAACTAACTGACAGACTAACTAAATAACTGCAAATTAACAAACTAACTGACAAACTAACTAACTAACGGCAAACTAACAAACTAACTGACAAACTAACTAACCTACACACAATCTGACTAACTAACTGACAATCTAACTAACTAACTGCATACTAACTAACTAACTGTCAAACTAACTAAATAACTGCAAATTAAATAACTAACTGCAAACTAACTAATTAACTGACAAACTAACTAGCTTGCTGTAGACTAACTAACTAACTGCCAAACTAACTAACTAACTGACAAACTAACTAGTTTGCTGCAGACTAACTAACTAACTGACAAACTAACTAACTAACTGCAAACTCACTAACTAACTGAGAGACTAACTAACTAACTGACAAACTAACTAACTAACACACAAACTAAGTAATTTGCTGCAAACTAACTAACTAACTGTCAAACTATCTACCTAACTGACAAACTAAATAATTAACTGCAAACTAACTAACTAACAGAAAATCTAACTATCTAACTGACAAACTAACTAACTAACTGACAAACTAACTATCTAACTGATAAACTAACTAACTAACTGCAAACCAACAAACTAACTGCAAACTAACTAACTAACTGACAAACAAACTATCTTACAGACAATCTGACTAACTAACTGACAAACTAACTAACTAACTGCATACTAACTAACTAACTGTCAAACTAACTAAATAACGGCAAATTAAGTAACTATCTGCAAACTAACTAACTAACTGACAAACTAACTAGCTTGCTGCAGACTAACTAACTAACTGCTAAACTATAAACTAACTGACAAACTAACTAGTTTGCTGCAGACTAACTAACTAACTGACAAACTGACTAACTAACTGAGAAACTAACTAACTAACTGACAAAGTAACTAACTAACTGACAATCTAATAACTAACTGCATACTAACTAACTAATTGTCAAACTAACTGACTAACTGACAGACTATCTAAATAACTGCAAATTAACTAACTAACTGACAAACTAACTAACTAACGGCAAACTAACAAACTAACTGACAAACTAACTAACCTACAGACAATCTGACTAACTAACTGACAATCTACCTAACTAACTGCATACTAACTAACTAACTGTCAAACTAACTAAATAACTGCAAATTAAATAACTAACTGCAAACTAACTAATTAACTGACAAACTAACTAGCTTGCTGTAGACTAACTAACTAACTGCCAAACTAACTAACTAACTGACAAACTAACTAGTTTGCTGCAGACTAACTAACTAACTGACAAACTAACTAACTAACTGCAAACTCACTAACTAACTGAGAGACTAACTAACTAACTGACAAACTAACTAACTAACTGACAAACTAACTAACTAACACACAAACTAAGTAATTTGCTGCAAACTAACTAACTAACTGTCAAACTATCTACCTAACTGACAAACTAAATAATTAACTGCAAACTAACTAACTAACAGAAAATCTAACTATCTAACTGACAAAGTAACTAACTAACTGCAAACTGACTAACTAACTGACAAACGAACTAACTAACTGACAAACTATCTAACTAACTGGCAAACTAACTAACTATCAGACAATCTAACTAACTAACTGACAAACAAACTAACTAACCGAGAAACTATCTAACTAACAGACAATCTAACTAACTATCTGACCAACTAACTAACTAACTGCAACCTAACTAACTAACTGACAAACTAACTAGATTACTGCAGACTAACTAACTAGCTGCATACAAATTAACTAACTGACAAGCTATCTATCTAACAGACAATCTAACTAAGTAACTGACAAACTAACTATCTAACAGCATACTAACTAACTAACCGTCAAACTGACTAGCTAACAGACAAAATAACTAACTAACTGAGAAACTAACTAACTAACATACAATCTAACTAACTGACAAACTAACAAACTAACTACAAACTAACTAACTAACTGACAAACTAACTATCCAACTGCAAACTGTCTAAATAACTAACAAACTAACTAACTAACAGAAAATCTAACTAACTAACTGACAAACTAACTAGTTGCGGCAGACTTACTAACTAACTGACAAACTGACTAACTAACTGACAAACTAACAAACTAACAGAAAATCAAACTAACTAACTGACAAACTAACTAACTAACTGCATACTAACTAACTAACTGCATACTAACTAACTAACTGACAACTAACTAACAAACTGACAAACTAACTAGCTAACAGACAATCTAACTATCCAACTGACAAACTAACTATCTAACTGCATACTAACTAACTAACTGCATACTAACTAACTAATTGACAACTAACTAACTAACGGACAAACTAACTAGCTAACTGACAATCTAACTATCTAACTGGCAAACTAACTATCTAACTGCATACTAACTATCTAACTGTCAAACTAACTAACAAACTGACAAACTAACTAAACTAACGGCAAACTAACAAATTAACTGACAAGCTAACTAACTAACAGACCATCTAACTAACTAACTGACAAACAAACTAATAAACTGCATACTAACTAACTAACTGTCAAAATAACTAACTAACTGACAAACTAACAAAGTAACTGCATATTAACTAACTAACTTCAAACTAACTAACTAACTGACAATCTAACTAACTAACTGACAAACAAACTAACTAACTGCATACTAAATAACTAACTGTGAAACTAACTAACTAACTGACGAACTAACAAAGTAACTGCAAATTAACTAACTAACTGCAAACTAACTAAGTAACTGACAAACTAAGTAGTTGCTGCAGACTTACTAACTAACAGACAAACTGACTAACTAACTGACAAACTAACAAACTAACAGAAAATCAAACTAACTAACTGACAAACTGACTAGTTTGCTGCAGAGTAACTAACTAACTGACAAACTAACTAGATTGCTGCAGACTAACTAACTAACTGACAAACTAACTAACTAACTGCAAACTCACTAACTAACTGAGAGACTAACTAACTAACTGACAAACCAACTAACTAACAGAAAATCTAACTAACTAACTGACAAACTAACTAACTAACTGAGAAACTATCTAACTAACAGACAATCTAACAAACTAACTATCAAACTAACTAACTAACTGCATACTAACTAACTCACTGACAATCAAACTAATATACTGCAAAGTAACTAAATAACTGCAAAACATCTAACTAATTGCAAACTAGCTAACTGACTGCAAATAATCTATTTAACTGCAAACAAACTAACTAACTGACAAACAAACTATCTTACAGACAATCTGACTAACTAACTGACAAACTAACTAACTAACTGCATACTAACTAACTAACTGTCAAACTAACTAAATAACGGCAAATTAAATAACTATCTGCAAACTAACTAACTAACTGACAAACTAACTAGCTTGCTGCAGACTAACTAACTAACTGCTAAACTATAAACTAACTGACAAACTAACTAGTTTGCTGCCGACTAACTAACTAACTAACGACTAACTAACTAACTGCAAACTAACTAACTAACTGACAAACTTATTAAATAACTGTCAATCTAACTAACTAACTGACATACTAACTAACTATCTGCAAACTAACTAACTAACTGACAATCTTTCTAACTAACTGACAAACTAACTAACTAACTGCAAACGAACTAACTAACTGACAAACTAACAACTAACTAACTGACAAACTAACTAACGAACTGTCAAACTTGCTAACTAACTGACAAACTAACCAACTAACGGCAAACTAACAACCTAACTGACAAACTAACTAATTAACTGAGAAACTAACTAACGAACAGACATTCTAACTAGCTAACTGACAAACTTACTAACTAACAGAATATCTAAATAACTAACTGACAAACTAACTAACTAACTGCAAACTAACTAACTAACAGCAAACTAACTAACTAACTGACAAACTAACAAAGTAACTGCAGACTATCTAACTAACTGCAAACTAACTAACTAACTGACAAACTAACTAACTAACTGACAAACTAACTAACTAACTGCATACTAACTAACTAACTGACAAACTAACTAAATAAATGACAACTAACTAAATAACTGACAAACTAACAAGCTAACAGACACTCTAACTAAGCAACTGACAAACTAAGTAGTTGCGCATACTTACTAACTAACAGACAAACTGACTAACTAACTGACAAACTAACAAACTCACAGAAAATCAAACTAACTAACTGACAAACTAACTAACTAACAGATAATCTAACTAACTAACTGACAAACTAACTAACTAACTGCATAATAACTAACTAACTGACAAACTAACTAACTAACCGACAAACTAACTAACTAACTGACAATTAAACTAGTTCTCAGCAGACTAACTAACTAACTGTCAAACTAACTAACTAACTGACAAACTAACTAACTAACAGAAAACCAAACAGACTAACTAACTAACAGCATACTAACTAACTAACTGCATACTAACTAAATAACAGACAAACTAACTAGGTAACTGACAAACTAATTAACTAACAGACAATCTAACTAACTAACTGACAAACTAACCAACTAACTGACAAACTAACTAACAAACTGACAAACTAACTAAACTAACGGCAAACTAACAAACTAACTATCTTACTGAAAAACTAACTAACTAACAGACAATCTAACTAACTAACTGCATACTAACTAACTAACTGACAAACTAACTAACTAACAGAAAATCTAACTAACTAACTGACAAACTAACTAACTAACTGCAAACTAACAAACTAACTGACAAACTAACTAACTAACTGACAAGGTAACTAACTAACTGAGAAACTAACTAACTAACAGACAATCTAACTAACTAACTGACAAATTTAACTAACTAACTGAAAAACTAACTAACTAACAGACAATCTAACAAACTAACTATCAAACTAACTAACTAACTGCATACTAACTAACTCACTGACAATCAAACTAATATACTGCAAACTAACTAAATAACTGCAAAACATCTAACTAATTGCAAACTAGCTAACTGACTGCAAATAATCTACTTAACTGCAAACAAACTAACTAACTGACAAACTAACTATCTAACTGACAAACTAACTAACTAACCGACAAACGAACTAACTAACTGACAAACTAAGTAACTAACTGCAAACAAACTAACTAACTGCAAACTAACTAACTAACTTAGAAACTAACTAATATCATACAAACTAACTAACTAACTTACAAACTTACTGTCTATCCGACAAACTAACTGACAAACTAACGAACAAACTGACAAACTAACTAACGAACTGACAAACTAACAAGCTGACTGCAATCTAACTAACTAACTGACAAACTAAGTAACTAACAGCAAACTAACGAACAAACTGACAAACTAACTATCTAACTGACAAACTAACTAACTAACCGACAAACGAACTAACTAACTGACAAACTAAATAACTAACTGCAAACAAACTAACTAACTTAGAAACTAACTAATATCAATACAAACTAACTAACTAACTTACAAACTTACTATCTATCCTACAAACTAACTGACAAACTAACGAACAAACTGACAAACTAACTAACTAACAAAAGAACTAACTAACTAACTGCAAACTAACTAAGTAACTGACAAACTAACTATCTATCCTACAAACTAACTAACTAACTGACAAACGAGCAAAATATCTGCAAACTATATAACTAACTGCAATCTAGCTAACTGTCTGCAAATAATCTGACTAACTGACAACCTATGTAACACACTGACAAACGAACTAACTAACTGCAAACTGACTAACTAGGTGACAAACTAACTAACTAACTGCAAACTAACTAACTAACCGACAAACGAACTAACTAACTGACAAACTAACAAACTAGCCGGCAAACTAACTAACTAACTGCAAACTAGCTAACTATCTGCAAACAATGCAAGTAACTACAAGCTAATTAACTAAGTAACAAACTAACTATCTAACTGACAAACTAACTAACTAACCGGCAAATAATCTATCTAACTGCAAACTAACTAAGTCACTGCAAACTAACTAACGACCTGACAAATTAACTAACTACCTTACAAACTAACTAACTAACTGTAAACAAACTAACTAATTGACAATAGAACGACTTTACTGCAAACTAACTATATAACTGTTAACAAACTAACTAACTGCAAACTAACTAACTAACATACACACTAACTGATATAATGCAACCTAACTCACTAAGTGACAAACTAACTATCTAACTGACAAACTAACTAACTAACTGACAAACTAACTAAGTAACCCGCAAACTCTCTAACTAACTACAAACTAGCTAACTATCTGCAATGAATCTAACTAACTGCACACTAACTAACTAACTGCAAACTAACTAACTAACTGGCAAACTCACTAACTAACCGACAAACAAAATCACTAACTGCAAACAAACTAAATAACTTAGAAAAGTAAATAATATAATGCAATCTAACTAAAAAACTGACAAACTAACTATCTAACTGACAAACTAAATAACTGACTGACTAACAAACGAACAAACTGACAACTCACTAACTAACTCACAAACTAACTAAATAACTGCAAACTGTCTAGCTAATTGACAAACTAGCTAACTATCTGCAAACAATCTACCTAACTACAAACTATCTAACTAACAGCAAGCAATCTAACTAACTGGAAAGTAACTAACCATCCGGCAAAGAATATAACTAACTGCAAACTAACTAACTGACTGAGAATCTAACTAACTAACTAACTGCAAAAAGCTAACTAACTGAAAACTAACTGACTAACTGACAAACTAACTAACTAACTGCAAACTAACTAACTAACAGACAAACTAACTAACTAACTGCAAACTAACTAAATAACTGCATAATATCTAACTAACAGGAAGCAATCTAACTGACTGCAAACGAACTAAGTAACTGCAAACAATCTAATTAACTGCAAGCAATCTAACTAACTGCAAACTAACTAACTAACCGGCAAACAATCAAACTAACTGGAAACTAACTAACTGTCTGACACACTAACTAACTAACAGACAAACTAACTAACTAACTGCTAGCTAGATAACTGACTGTAAACAGACTAACTAACTGACAATCGAACTAGCTTACTACAAACTAACTAAATTACTGCAGAAACATCTAACTAACTGCAAACTAACTAACTAACTGCACCAAACAATCTAACTAACTGCAAACGAGCTAACTATCTGTAAACCATCTAACTAACTGCATACTAACTAACTAACTTAGAAACAAACTAACTAACTGCAAACTAACTAAATAACTGCAAAATATCTAACTATCTGCAAACTAGCTAAGTAACAGACAAAGTAACTTACTAACTGACAAACTAACTAACTAACTGCAAACTAACTAACTAACTGACAAACTAACTAACTAACTGCAAACTAACTAACTATCTGCAAACTAACTAACTAACTGACAAACTAACTTACTAAGTGACAAACTAACTAACTAACTGCAAACTAACTATCTAACTGACAAACTAACTTACTACCTGCAAACTAACTAACTAACTTACAAACTAACTAACTAACTGCAAACTAACTAAATAACTGCAAAATGTCTAACAAACTGCAAGCAATCTAACTGGCCGCAAACGAACTAACTAACTGCGAACTATCGTACTAACTGACAAACTAACTAACTAACGGACAAACTAACTATCTAACTGCAAACTAACTAACTAAGTGACAAACTATTTAAAAAACTGCAGAACATTCTAACTAACTGCCAGCAATCTAACTAACTGCAAGCTAACTATCTAACTGTAAACTAACTGACTATCTGACAAACTAACTAACTTACTGACAAACTAACTAACTAATTGCAAACTAACTAACTAACTGACAATCTAAATAACTAACTGCATACAAAGTAAATAACTTACAAGAGTAACTAATGTAATGCAAACAATCTAACCAACTGACAAACTAACTATCTGACTGACAAACTAACTAACTAACTGACGATCTAACTAAATATCTGCAAACTATCTAACTAAATGCAAGCTAGCTACCTATCTGCAAACAATCTAACTTACTGCAAACTAACTAACTAACTGCAAGCAATCATACTAACTGCAAACTAACTAACTAACCGGCAATCAATCTAACTAACTGACAAACAAACTATCTAACTGACAAACTAACAAAGTAACACACAAAATAACTAAATGAATGCAAACAATCTATCGAACTGCAAACTAACTAACTAACTGCCAAACTAACTAACTAACTGACAAACTAACTAATTTACTGCAAACCGTCTAACTATCTGCATACTAGCTAACTACCTGCAAACAATCTAACTAACTGCAAACAAACTAACTAACTGCAAACTAACTTAATAACTGCAATCTGACTAACTAAGTGACAAACTAACTAACTAACTGACATACCAACTAACTAACTGACAAACAAACTATCTATCTGCAAACTAACTAACTAACTGACAAACTAACTAAATAACTGCAAACGATGTAACTAACGGCAAGCAATCTAACTGACTGCAAAGTAACTAACTAACTGCAAACAATCTAGCTAACTGCAAACTAACTAACTAACGGACAAACTAACTGACTTACTGACAAAGTAACTATCTAACTGCAAACAAATTAACTGACTGACAAACTAAATAACTAACTGCAAACAAACTAACTAATATAATGCAAACTAACTAACTAACTGACAGACTAACTAACTAACTGACAAACTAACTAAATAACTGCAAACTATGTAAGTAACTGCACGCTAACTAACTAACTGCCAAACTAACTAACTAACTGCCAAACTAACTAACTAACTGCCAAACTAACTAACTAACTGACAAACTAACTAACTGACTGCAAACCGTCTAACTATCTGCAAACTAGCTAACTACCTGCAAACAATCCAACTAACTGCATACTAACTAACTTACTAAATGACATACCAACTAACTAACTGACAATCTAACTAAATAACTGGAAACTATCTAACTAACTGCAAACTATCTAAATAACTGTAAACTAGCTAACTATCTGCGAACAATCTAACTAACTGCAAACTAATTAACTAACTGCAAGCAAACTTAGTAACTGCATACTAACTAACAGCCAACTAACCAACTAACTTACAAACTAACTAACTAACTGCAATCTAACTAAATAACTTACAAAAGTAACTAATATAATGCAAACTAACTAACAAACTGACAAACTAACTATCTAACTGACAAACTAACTAACTAATTGCAATCTGACTAACTAACTGACAAACTAGCTAACTAACTGACATACCAACTAACTAACTGACAAACTAACTATCTAACTGCAAACTAACTAACTAACTGACAAACTATCTAACTAACTGCAAACTAACTAACTAACTGACAAACTAACTAACTATCTGACAAGCTAAAGAACTAACTGCTAACAAACTAACTAACTGCAAACTAACTAACTAACTTACAAACTAACTAATGTAGTATTTAACGAAAAAGAATTGTATTTGGAACAAATGTACAAATAATATATATCTAAATGAACGAATTTGAAACACAACAAACACACAATCTTTTTACACAAATCAAAATCTCATTAATTATCCACACAAACTCTTTCAATCACTCGTTACTCTCTGCCCGTTGTCTCGCTGTCCCTGGTAACCCCTTCTTTTTCTTAACAAAACACTTTCCAACCCTTTTGCACATAACTTAACATTGAACCAAACTACAGCGTGACACAAATATTCAACACACATCTCCAGAACCAAACTACAGCGTGACACAAGCATTCAACACACATATCCTACATTCAGCCATACTGACCTTCATCCGCCTCGGATGAATATACTTTATGTTTAGGATTTAATTCTTCCCAGCCATTTTGACATTCGTCCGTTTGGGATGAAGTTTACAAAATAAGCCATGGTTTCATGTATTCTGCACATGTTGATGTTACGGAAGGACCTTCATGGAATCCTAGTTTTTCTACATCATATGTGTCATTACATTTAACTTTTGTAATACGATAAGGACCTAGATACTTCGCTCGTAATTTTCGTCCTGTACCTAATTGTGTACGTTTGATAGCTACAAGGTTATCTACTTCATACCTAATGGCTTTTTCCCTTTTTCGATTGCATGTTCGACGATTTTCTTCCTGCACTTTAAAAAGTTGTTTTTTAGCTCTTTCGCGCAACTCGTTTCTGTTTTGATTGAATTGAAATAAGAATTCCTGTTCGACAAGGTTTGTTACTTTCATATCAGTTTCATCCCAAATAATAATTCAAATGGTGTCATATTGATACTTCTCTGATAAGTTGAATTTAACACACGTTGTAATTTATCTATATGTTTATACCATCTTGTAGGATCATTAATTGAAAACTTCGTCAGAATCGAAATAATTGTTCTATTCAATCTTTCCACTTCACCATTAGCTCGCGGTAAGCTCTGCTGTTATTTGTAAACATTTAATATTTTCTTTTACGCAATAATCTTCAAATTCTTTCGAAGTAAATGCTGAACCTCGATCTGACATTATCTGTTGTGGACTTCCAAAATTTTTTTTTTGTACATCTAATTTGCATAAAACTTCTTTCGTCGTCGTCGACTTTGTCGGATACAACCAAATAAACTTCGTAAAATTTTCAACAATAACAAAAATATGGTTGTAACTTTTTGCTTGTAGTATCTAAGGGACCTAAGTGATCGATATGATATGTATGCACCGGAATATCTATTTTTGTAAGTGGATGTAAGAAACCTTCCTGTTTACCCTGTTTGTAATTCGCCATAATACACGGAACACAACTAGAAATATATTGCTGAATCATTTGTTCAAGATTAGGCACATAATAATCTTGTTTTATAAACTCCTCTGTTCGTTTCAACGCAAAATGTCCTCTTTGATGTGCTGATTGAATTATTTCACCTTCTAACAATTTTGGTACGACCAATTCTTCTCGGCCATCCACAAATTTATATAACAAATTGTTATGTATACAATAATTATCATAAGGATGATTTTTAAATTTCCATAATAGCTTTAATCTATCCATCACTTTGCCGAAACTTTTGTATTTTAACATGAAGAGGATCTTTAGTAATTTGTAAAACTGGATATCTACTTAAAGCATCTAGGTGTTTCATACGTGTGCCTGATCTATGTATAATCTTATAGTGATAATCTTCTAGAAGAAGAACCCATCGAGCAATACGCGGAACTAATTCTTTTTTATTTATCGTTAATTTAAAAGCAGCACAGTCAGTAATTATGGTAAAAGAAATTCCTAATAAATATACACGAAATTTTTCGAGAGCCCTAACGATAGCAAGAGTTTCAAGTTCATAACTACAATAATTGCAGTCGAGCGCGAGCTACCGTCGAGCGCGGACGTGTTTATATTATTGTCCTGGTGCTGATTGAGAGCGATACGCGAGTGTTCGATCAAAGTGTGTGAGAGAGAAGGAAAGTGTTCCTGACTTCAGGGGCACTCTTCCACGTTCAGAAAACAACCATGAATCCGAATGTACCAAAAACCTACGCACAAATGGCTCAACAAGTATATTTTCCGACTAAAGAACAGGCAATAATAATTGATTCAATTGAAGGAATCTCTATTCAGGTGTACACAATGGCAGTGGGAAAGCTAACGGATCCAAGAAATATTAGATTTGTATCTCGCATTTCACATGGACGAGTTTGCATGTACTTGAACAGCAAGGAGACAGCCGACAAACTTACTGATGGTAATGCTAAAGTAAACATTGATTCGCATGTTCTTAGAATACGACCGTTAATTACAAAAGCAAAAGAATAATATTGTCAAACGTATGCCCAATAATTCCCACAGCGCAATTGAAAACGAACTAGACAAGCTAAAAATCAAGTTAAGCTCGCGAATAACATTTATCATAGCAGGAATGAGTGACCCTAACTTCAGTCACGTGCTAAGCTTCAGAAGACAAATGTTTATACAGCCTGAAGACGTTTCTAAATTATCGGAAACTCTGAAGATAAATTATGATGATACGGTTTACTGGATTTATCTATCAACGGAGAAATTAACATGTTTCCTATGCCATGAAGAGGTGCATCTTGCTAGGTATTGTAAAACTAGTGATTCCACAAACATTAGTAGCGCTATAGGGATTTCAAATTCCGAAGAAAATATGCAAACAAACACAAAGGTAGCCACTCATGCTATAGAAAAAGATTCAGGGCGTAACACTACTGAAAGCTCGACTGCAACTACACAGCCAAATTTTACAATCCTCTCCATGCCTCCTCCGGCACATACCAAAAGACCTCTGTCTCTATCTTCTATCATCAGCTCAGACCAAGGTTCTGAAGGAAATAAGGCTGCCAAAACAGCACATAATAACCCAACTAATACTGCTAAAATTGAAAAAACTGGTCTATCTGAAATCATTTTGGACGACGTGACAAGGCAATTACTTCCTGCGAAAGATTATATTCTGGCTAACCAGCAGAAATTCCCACTTGATTTTAAACGCATCACTAACTTTTTACGAGATACCTACGAAAACTCAGACACCCCAGGCATTGCTATAAACTACACTAAAGATATACATGCTCTCGCAAACATGCTAACAGAAATTAACCCTTTTAGTGCCAGGCATTTTACGGAGTACATGCGAAGAATGCCACGGGCCGATTTGATATGCGCGCTTATATGAATAGCATCGGCCCTTGGCAGTTTTCGCATAAGGACCGCAGGCCGATAGATCGGCCCGCTGGCACTAAAAAGGGTTAAGGGCCACCTTACAGAACGGTCCTTAAAAAGTCGAGTAACTAGAATAGTTAAACGTTTACGCACTCCAGAACTGCAAATACAAGACGAATCGAACGATGATTCATATTCTAACGAGGACCCTCAATTAAAAACAAAGCGTGCGCCAGAGACTATCTGAAATTGGATAAATATTGACAAATAAAGGACAGAACCCATTCAAGAGGAGGTGGTACTTCTATTTTATGTCATTAAACCCTTTGAAATTAAGAATTTTATTTTGGAACACCAGAAGTGTAAAAAAAAAATTGGAAGTGGAAACTATTATTAAAGACTTCGACATATTTATTGCAGTGGAAACATGGCTTAGACCAGATGACAGTTTTCAAATTACAGGGTATGTACCTTTTAGAAAAAGACAGAACCTATTCTAGAGGTGGTGGTATATTGGTATTAATTCGTAAGAGTTTCGCTTTTGTAGAGTTAAAGGACATTAGGTCCCCTCATCACTGCATGGAGATATGCGGAATAAGAATTAATAATGTCAAGCCTGCTCTAGATCTTTTGGTCTGCTACATGGCTCCGGGTTTCGCACTCACTCAACTCGAATGGAATAGTATTATTGGTAATATGGACTTGATGCGAAACGGCATTCTAATCGGTGATTTTAACGCTCACAATAAAAACTGGAATTGTCACGACTCAGATGTGAATGGTCTAAGACTTGGCAATGCTATTGATAGCGGAAATCTGTTCCTACATAATGAAAATTCCTATACACATATTGATTTATACAGAAGTTCCAAATCCAATATAGATCTGGTTATGTCCACTATGTGCATCGCGGATCGAATTCGAGTAGAGGTGGGGGATGAGACCCTGGGCTCTGACCATTACCCAATTTATATAACAGTAGATACGGAAAAAGAATTCTACAAAAAAAAATCGTTCAAAATTAAAACTACCCGCACAGATTGGTCGTGTTGGGAGTCAGTTTTGGAAAGCGAATATTTACTTTTTCCCAGCAGAGATTATGATCAATTATCTCCTAGCAGAAAGTATGAATTCTTTATTAATAGCATAACTAAGGCAATAGGGTCCATTACACCTGAAAAAAAATATATAAGTATAAGTGCAGGGCCTAGGAAAAATCCAGTTCCTTGGTGTGACATCGAATGTAGTAAAATAAAACGCTTAAGAAGGGCTTCCTACAAAAAATGGATACACACAGGCAACATGCATCATTTAATTGAAAATAAAAAGAAGTGTGCCTTGGCGATAAAGACTTACAAGAAAAAGAAAAAAAAATGTTTTCAAGATTTCGCGGAAAGTATAAATCCTCAAATGGACGCTTCCTACATATGGAGCAAATGCAAAATTTTCAAAAATATATGGATAAAAATTAATCCTAAGCATGTATCAGATTATAATCAATTGGACAGCGAAATAAATAAGGCCATCAACAAATTAAGCCCTCCATGGGTCTGTACTGCTCCTGAGTGGGTTCCACAGTGTACTGAAAACGAATTCTTTGATATGCCATTCGAGTTTGTGGAGTTTAGTGTTGCTTTGAACTCGACGAATAATAAATCTTCCCCCGGTATGGACGGAATTGATTACGACATCATCAAGAAAATTCCAATCAAATTTAAGTTGTTACTTCTGGATATTTATAATCAAATGTACGGGAGAAAGGACTACCCTTTGCCTTGGAAACAGTCTTTTGCGCACTTCATAAACAAGTCTGACGGTAAGAGTGTGAGACCCATCTCCCTGACATCATGTCTGTGCAAGATATTTGAATCTATGGTAAAGAATAGGCTCATGTGGTGGAGTTGAGCACAACAATCTGTTACCTATAGGACAAAGTTGTTTTCGAAAAGGTAGATCGTGCACGGATAATTTGGTGAACTTAACATTACAAGTAGACGAGGCTATGACAAACAAAAAGGAGGTCTTGGCGGTTTTCCTAGATGTTTGCGGTGCCTTCGATAATGTTAATAACGAAGTGCTGCTTTCCAAAATGGCAATGATGGGTTGTTCATTGAAGTTGATTCAATTTGTTAAATTTCTAATACACGAAAGGTACATCTATGCTGAAAAATTAAAAGATCACTCTAGACTGGTCAGTAAGGGGGTTCCTCAAGGTGGAGTGCTCAGTCCACTACTTTATACAATTTATACAATGGACATCATGAAAAATCTGCCTAAGAGTGTTACAGTATCAATGTTCGCGGACGATATTGCAATTTATTCAACAATTTCAAATACAGAAAAGGGGTGCAAGTTAATTGAAAGAGCTCTGAACGTTATGAGCAACAATCTGCTGGATATAGGCTTGGAATTAGCCCCTCACAAAACGACCTTATTACACTTTAACAAAAAACATTCGACCTGGTAAAGCTCAAATCAAAATTGGAGAAACTAATTAAGTCTATTGAATCAGCCTGTTTTTGGGGGGTTATATTTGATTACAAAATGTCATTTGACTTACATATAAACAATATACAGAAAAGATGTACAAGAGCTCTAAACATTGTTAAATTCCTTTGCGGTACGTGGTGGGGCTCTCATCCTGAGGTTCTCATTACTCTTTACAAGAGCTATGCCCGTTCTATTATAGAGTATGCTGGCTCCGTTTATTTCTCAACTCGTAAAAACGCAATCGAAAAACTGGAAAAAATTCAATTCAGCGCAATAAGAAGGGCCCTGGGTTACAGAATTTCTACACCCACAAACATTTTGCTGGCTGAGTCAGGTTTACCATTGATCCAAAAACGTTTAAAGCACTTATGTTGTTGCTATTTAAGTAAAATGCTATCAAACAAGAACTCGTCAACCTTCAAAGCTATATCAAGGTATTGCACAGCAAGTAGAAATAATAGAACTAAACGTAAACGAATTTTAGTACTGTGTATTGAGGAACTTCTAAAGTCAAGTAAGTTAATTGAGACACATGATTACTTTAATGTGTTTAGTCATGATTTTAAAACCATAATGACATCAATCCCAATAAACGTTGAATTTGGCCAAGTATTGACCAAAGCAAGTTGCCCGAATGCTGTGTTGGAAGAAGAGCTGTTAAAGAATAATGCCATAGCAATATATACAGATGGAAGTAAAATGTCTGACAGAGAGTTTGTGGGCACGGCGTGTATTTGTTCCGAAATTAATGTGGAAATTAAAAGAAATCTGAGCAATAGGGCTTCTGTGTTCACTGCGGAAGGTATTGCTTTAAACGATGCTTTAGATACTGCTGCTAAAAATATGGATCGAAAATTCGCAATTTTGTCTGATTCACTGAGTGCCTTACAAAGCCTCACTAGCAATAAAGTGAGAGTAGTATAGCTATGGGGATTCTAACCCATGGGGCAATGAGGGGAGCGTGCGGCGTGGGGAAGGTAGGGCGCGCGGGGGAGTGCGGCACGGAGAACTTTAGGCGCGGGGCCTGTGGGGAGTGGAAGAGTGGTTGCGCGGACACGAGCCGCGGAGTGGGGGATGTCAGGGGATTAGTCCAGGCCGAGCCGCCGCGGAGACCTCTCCAGACCTGGCCCGCCGTCGGAAATTTTTAAGAGGGGGAATGATCCCCGAAAACTTTTCATACCTAACCGAGGGAGGATGACCCCGAAAATTTTTCTACACCCACAGGCATTTTTTTATTGTCTTTCGGCGTTCTCGGTACGTTTGATGAGCTGGCCCGCCGTCGGAAATTTTTAAGAGGGGGAATGATCCCCGAAAACTTTTCATACCGAACCGAGGGAGGGATGACCCCGAAAATTTTTTCAACACCCACAGGCATTTTTTTTGTCTTTTCGGCGTTCTCGGTACGTTTGATGAGATCTAAAAAAGAATTACATAATGTTCTCCTAAGAAAATATTTACAGCTAGCGAAAAAAAAACAACACATCATTCGGCTCGTAAATCTATTCTTTCTATTTATTATTCTAGTACTCGTATAAATTCAGATTTTTATAGTTCACTGTGGTTAGGTTTGGTCAAACTCTTGCAAAACGCGTTATAGAAAATGGTTAATATCATTACGAAACACAAGAAAGAAATAGTTTCATACTGTATACTAAATGCGAAAATTTACTCGAAACAATGCAGTTCCTCTCTCATCCAGAGTCGAGTCGAGTCTCGCGCAACGATGCGTTTTCGCGCTTTGTCAGCGAGTCCGTTATCTGCTACGTGCCTTTCGACGAAGTCGTTGGTAAGCGAATATGCAATATCGTGTTCGCGACACGCTGCGTCCAACGGATTAAAATATAAATTAAATCGACGGTCCAGCCTTAGATTTATGCGAGGAGAGAATGTGGAAGACGGGTAAATAAAATTCGAGAAATAATATATGTTTTAAAATGACACTATATTGTTACAATAGAAGAATATATTGTTTTTTGAAACGTCGAATCTTAGAATTATGCGAGGAGATAAGGTGGAAGACGGGTGAAATAAAATTGGAGAAATAATATATGTTTTAAATGATACTATATATTTATTGACAGAAAAAAAAATAATTTAAAAAAAAATCCCCCCCTCCACTGCCCTACCGGGATGGCGACGATGAGCCAGATGACGACCATGATAGCCGCGGTGAGGGTGTGTTGGGGGGGGTTGATGATGGCGAACGATGCCGCGGCCGCCGCGCATCAATCCACGGCGGCGATGGAGGAGAACGGGGCCGCGGCCGCCGCATGGGCCGCCGCATGGGCCGCATTTGCCTCCGCGGTGAGGGTGTGTTGGGGGGGGTTGATGATGGCGAACGATGCCGCGGCCGCCGCGCATCAATCCACGGCGGCGATGGAGGAGAACGGGGCCGCGGCCGCCGCATGGGCCGCCGCATGGGCCGCATTTGCCTAAAAGGCACCCACGGCCGACGTAACCGTGAGGCCATTTCTGGCCCCATTGGTTGTCGCTGCGGTTGTGGTGAGCCTAGAACATACAATCATTGGGATAATATTAACACATTAAGCATTAATCAATACAAAGTATTACATACCGGCGGCGGCGGCGAGGGCCTTTGGGGCGGCGGCGGCGAGGGAGGCGGCGAGGGAGGCGGCGAGGAGGGTGGTGAGGCAGCTGGCTGCAGCCTCTGCGAATTCTAGAATATAGAAATGATATATTACTAACGATGCGATAATTGTATGAAAATAATATTGTGTACATACCTCAGACCTGCCCCACATATCGAATGCAAATGAGCTCGCTGCATCTCCTGCCTCTTGAACGTAAACCTTTATCTTGAAAGATGCATAGCTTTGCAAAGTAGGATGTCTTTGTTCTTCATGTTCTTCGAAATCTACACCCTCCTTGCACGCCTTTCGCCGAAGTCGTTGCTACGCGAATACACAATATCGTGTTCGCGACACGCTGCGTCCAACGGATTAAAATTACTTCGAACCTCTATCATACCACTTTGAACGCGTATCGAACATCTGTCATACCACTTTGAACATCTATCGTACCACTTTGATCATGTATCGAATGTGTATTGAACCACTCTGAACATCTATCAAACGTCTATCAAACGTCTATCATACCACTTTGATCGCATATTGAACCGCTTCTACATAATAGTAATTATAACTATAGTCTTAATCTAGCGTACATCATGTGCAGGAGGTTAGGTTGGGGAGGGTGAAGAAACAAAATTTTGTATATATTAAAAATTGATTATATTAAAAATTGATTATATTTATTTACGCATTTCTCTCTGGCGTTTAGACCACCAGTTGAATATTTTAAATACATTTTGCATGGCACAATGCTTTGCGTGTCTGTCACATCGTAAGGTATTAAGTGCATTTAGCTTTTAGAGATATGGTATCCTCGTAGTCCATGTCCAGTGTCTCAATGATCACACTCGCTCGCGCATTTTCATCGAGGAAATCCGCAAGCCAGTCTCGTTTCTGCAGCCCTTTAACATATGCGATATGCGGTGCGTCATCTTCTTCATCGACAACAGCTTTCTCCTCTGTATTCAAACTACGACCATTGTGTAAAGCGAAAAGAGAAAGAGAAAGAGAAAGAGAGAGAGAATACGTTGCTGGTTTGGTGAGCAGGAAATTTATAATCCATTTCTACCAAATTTCGGATCTTGTATTTCACGAAATACATATATGTCAATGTCCATCACATTTCGTTTCTTTCTTTAATATATACATTTTTCCCAGATTTATACTCAACGAGCGAAAGAGTTTGTATAAGCTCAGATCAACTCCGATCCCATATACTTTTCCTTTGAGAACTCGAAGGTGTTTAAGCGTTACGCCGAGGTACGAGCAATCGCTCACGACCACCTACCATCATCCTCCCTACCCCGCACGTAACACATTTTTATCTTTGATGACGTGGCATGCGACAAGCAAGATACGATACGAGAATACTTTGCAATGGGGCGCCATTCGAACGTTGACTGTTTCTATCTCTGTCAGACGTATGCAAAGATTCCCAAACATCTTATACGTGACAATGCAAATCTGCTGATTCTGTTTAAGCAGGATGGCACCAACTTGAAACATGTGTACAACGATCACGTAAACACTGACATGTCTTACGAGGATTTCTGCGCTTTGTGTCGCAATTGTTGGCAACGGGAGTACGGTTTCGTGGTGATAGACAAGGATTGCGCGATGTCCAATGGACGTTATAGAAAGGGATTTAACGAGTTTGCGGTACCGTGAGGTGGTCAATCGTCATCGACACGTCGGTGGAAAAGCAACGTCTGCGGCACAATGATTGATATCGATAGTCTGGAGATTAAGGATCGCGAGAGAATAGCGAAGGAAATTGCAAAAACCAGTGATTCCATTCGCAAGAAACATCAGGCTTTGAAGACTGGCAAGATGGAGGAAGATATCGCGTTGGAGAGATACTTTAAACCTATTGTCGATCCCTTAAAACATATTGTGGAAAATACAACAGCGACAAAGCTGACATGCCATCGCTGACGAGCACAGACGTTGAAGGCAAGGAAACATTAACACCTAAAACGAAAATCCAACCGAAAGGGAACGCATCACATAAGACAAAGAGGAAACCACACGCGTCATCGGAAAATTCATTCGTAACGTCCACACCAATTCAATCGAAGCGGAAACGGCAAGATGTTACATCAGCCGATTCCCCAGTTCCTTCCACAACAATAAATACATTTCCGAACGTACAATCGCTTGCAACTAATATTGACGATGTTTTCGAAACTACTCCCGATGAGTCGTTTGCAACATCTATTAGACAGCAACTCCAAACATTCGAGGGACAACAAACATTTCGCAACCATTTCGGTCCGTTGGGGCAAAAATACATGCGTGCCATCCTGAGTGATGACAGGGATACAGCAATGGACTATGTGTACGGCGTATACTTTGGCAATAGTGGAACGATGCTTGGGGACAAGGCTTTCGATATAGACAAGGATGATAATATAATCATAGATGGTGTAAAATACGGAGGAACGTCAGGCCTTTACGAACTGATTTTTAAGAGACTTCCCGACGATGCCATATACACAGATGCCGATAGACAAAAATACAAAAGTATACTACTGACAACAAATGCTCACAGACGTGGTCATAACGCCCAAAATCCCGTAATGGGTAACAAGGGATACAAGTATAAACATGTAATTGCACCGCTACTACCCCGTATATCGACCAGTAAGGCAGGGAAAGGCCTGCCGGTTCCGCGAGTCATGACGGTAAATGATAACAAGATCGATTACGTGCACTGGGACGATCCCAACGAGTTGGTGGATCGACTCCGTTTGTTGGAAGCGTCGCGTCAGGCGGGTAACAACTCGCATGGCCATGAAATTCTATCGATTATCGAGGAACTCCGCGAGGTAGGCCTCATTATAAATTAAACCGCGCACCGATGATGTGCACTGTATGCGTTGAGATGCCGATCAATAAATTTGGAGTATCGCTCGAGAAGAGCGGAGCAGCTGGAATGGACTATTACAAATGGAGCGGTTTGCTTCGAAATTATATGCGAGACAATGCTCTTTGCGTGGCAGGTGCCGACTTTGATGCAAAAATCACGCAAGATACGACGCGTAGCTCAGCCGACAGTTGACAGCGATGCCGTTAATAAACTATATGTGGAAAAGAGCATTAAACTTTTGAGAGAGCAGCATGAAGAATTGGAGAGGAAGCTGGTCATGTTTCAGAGAGATATGTTGACGTTGCAAAACAGCGTTCAAGAGATATCACGCGCATTGAATCCGCAGCGACAATGCGAAGGAAAATCATGCGAGACGGTTGAACTTGACCAGAATTTCCTCGAGCCGATGGGGAGCACATAATATATGTACACGATAATTATCGCATCATTCGTGTCAAAGACATCTCTGCGATCAAACATGCAACCAATATCGAAATCCGAGAGTAATGAAAGCCATAGTCTCAAGAAGCGACAACTTGTTGAGGAATTGCATGCTCCAGCTCGAAGACATTTCCCGCGGAGACACGTCATAGTGCATGGATACGATGATATGTGGCAAGCTGACGTTGTAGAAATGCGTCCATACTCGCGATTCAACCGAGGTCATCACTATATACTCACGGTCATCGATGTGCTGAGCAAGTATGCATGGGCGGTACCGCTCAAGACTAAAGGTGGTGCTGAGGTGACTAAAGCGTTTGCAAAGATATTTAGAGATCGACATCCGAAAAATTTGCAAACCGATCAAGGAAAAGAATTTTACAACGTTGATGTGCAGAAACTCATGACAAAGCATGGCATTAATCATTATTCGACGTATTCGGTGATGAAGGCCTCCGTCGTAGAACGTTTCAATCGAACTTTGAAGAACAATATGTGGAAACTGTTTACGCTCAATGGAACCTATAAATGGGCTGATGCACTACCGCGTCTACTTGCAGAGTATAACGCACGAAAACATAGAACCATCGGAATGCGTCCTTGCGATGTTACCCCTGCGATCGCCGATAAGCTGCTAGCTACAGTATACAGCAACATAAAGATCGCTGCTCCAGCGAGATTCAAATTGGGCGAGTTTGTGCGCGTAAGCAAATTTAAAACCATCTTCGATAAAGGCTATACAACGAATTGGACAACGGAGGTGTTTAAAATAGCCAAAGTACAGGCAACTAATCCCGCGACGTATCTGCTCCTCGATTCCTTTGGAAAACCTGTTGCCGGAGGATTCTACGAACATGAGCTGCAACGCGTCACAGATCCTGATGTGCATCTAGTGGAAAAAGTGTTGCGTAGAAAGGGGATAAGGTGTATGTCAAGTGGTTGGGCTTTGATAAATCACACAATTCTTGGATAAATAAAAATAATGTTTTGTAAAATAATACATGGTTCAATAAAATACAATGATGCATATACATATACATGAGTGGCGACTTTTATTTTACACATTAATCCCACTATTTATATGAATGAGTTAATAAATACTAATTTCTATACATTTGCGGACAATTTGTAAACAATTTTATATTATACAATAAATTCCACTATTTATAATAAATACAATAATAATAATTTCTATTTTACAACGGTATATTATAATGTCCCCAGGGCAGAGTGTCGGTCGAATCGGGTACGATATATCGCTTGTCGTCATACGGACTTAGAGCGATTTTGGATTCCGAAATGGTGTACACTTTGTGCAATTTAGACCGTATGCATGATTGTCTGCGAACCATTTCGATCTCTTTGCGCAAACACTGCGCGTAGTCGACGAAAGTTATCGTTCTGGCTATGACGTTGGTCTTGACGCCTTTCGCCTTCTTCGTATCTATTTGGCGTCTACGCGAAGTGCATACATTTTCGCTCTAAGACCTATGAATTCAGTCATTATCGCACCGTTATTTTCATCCTTCATCAGCCCCGGAACCTTCTTATTTACGCGTGGCATATTATATGGATTGTCGGTAGGATAATCGCTTGTGTCGAATCTATCGATATTGTGCTTCATAGACTCGTAGATATCGTCGCACCGAATGTGATAAATAAGACTGTCAGTGTCGGTGTATAGAATTTTACAATTTTGCCCGTGTTTAGGAGACATGTACTCGTGGTGAAATTCATACAAACAAAGTTTTGATATGTCCAGAATGCACATACCCACGTATATCGGTTTGTTGAATTTCACCTCGAGTTTTCGCAATTCAACAGCTACTAAATTTTCCGAAAAACACTTCTGCTGTGGAAATTCGGTTTCGCGATCATTGCCTCCGCGCCATATCGCCCTTCCCAATGTGTCACAAGTTTTACATCCACATGGTTTCGTACATTTTCCATAGTTTTACCGAATACTGCGTTGTTCATCAATTTGTACAAATTCTTTTCAAAGTCGTTTGTCGCGCTTGTTCTAAATCGTGTGTTGAGTTCGATGTAATCGCGAAGCCAGGAGATTGAGCGAATTGAAGCACGCGGTGTATCTTTGTAATACGAAGACCGTGACGCGTGCACTGCTGCAGGTTGCGATAATGGATTATGTAACGCTGCTTATCGTATACCGTCGCGAGTAACTTGTCCTGCCTGCTGCCAGGTGGTTTGGCACGCGTCGGACAGAACGGCAGATCTGCATGAGCATCGTGCAGACGTTGCGGATATTCCAGATCTACCTCGAGAATGTATCCCGTGGGCGAATCGACGCCGATTGAAGATACGTCAAAATTTACAACATCTTCGACCCATTGAAATTTAGCGTATGGTAGAGGCTGACACATTGCCCATCCATACAAATTGTTCACGTCAAAGTACATCAAGTACGATGACTCTTCCGATGCGTCGTAAGATGACATGTACTTGTTATTGGCATGTGCGTATCTTCCGGAACATTGACTTAAGCCCCCGCGTATACCGCGTTCGATAAACATGACCATATCGATGTCTGTGAGCAATTCGAATGTAATTTTGGTATGTTTTAGCATTGCATCCCATGTGAAACCAGGTAGAGTATAGTAATGCGCTGAATCTAATCCGTAGCTCTTGATACAACTTTCGCGAAAATTTTAAAAAATATCTGCCAATAACAAGACATCAGTTTTCAAATACAAATCGCTGTATTCGCCCATGGTTCTAATCTCGAAACGCTGCCAGACTGTCTCGGCGTGTGCGTAATCGGTCTCTGATACAGTCTCGCCCGTTAACGAACTGTAGAATGACTCGCGCGGTGGTAAGCATGGATCCTGCAGCTTGTTCGCGCAATCAAGGTATTCATATGGAAAGACACCCTTTCGCGTCAATAAATTGAAATCTTCAGTGGATAATGTTCCAAATTGGGATCGCAAAATTTTTAATTGATCTGTGTTAAGAAAAGATGCTAATTTGTCGAGACTGGTATTTAGAAATTTGTATGAATCGATGAATCGTAATTTAATATAATTTTGCGAGTCTGATTCATCCGTATCTTCAACATGTTTTGTGAAAGAAATATATTTTTCTTTAGTTATAGGTAATACATCAATGTGACCTTCGAAAGCGGTAGCTATTTCCTCGATAATGAAATGCGAATCATAGCCGGATAAATTATGGAAAACTATGGGGATGTAAAACATATTTTTATAATTTAAATTGCACTCCGAATGTGCTGGGCCTCTGAACCGTCCGGACAGATGGCAATGATCGCGAACTCGTACATCGCTAGCCTTGAATGGTTCTTCGCAAATATGACAATGTGCTGCATTGCGAAATGTCGTCAACTGTTCGGGAGTTAAATCCAGCATGGGAACATTACTGGTAAGAATAGGTTTGGCAAAGTTTGCAAAATTTTTAAGTTCGTCGACGAACCATGAAACACAATCTGTGTCGCGGCGACATCGATACATCGACAGTGATGTATCATATGAACAATGCATATAATATGCAATGCTGTGTACATTGTGGTGTTGATATGTATGTAATTTATTATCACCCACTTGGTTGTCCAACGTTTTTGCGATGATGCACTCCAGATCTGCATATACCACGAAAGGGAGCCGCTCCCTTCCTATCGTGGTTGCTGAAATTGAGCAGATTGTCGCCTTCGCTGGGCAGCAGAATGGCGCAGTTGTTTATCTGCCCGCAGTCCAGCGAATGCACCTCCAACTTCTCGGTAGATCCGAAGTAGTGCATGCATCTGTAAACCCCAAAAAATTTATTTAATTTCACATATATTTCAACATTTTTTAAACATTTCATAAATTTTTTTATACATACCGATCGCAGATGAATTTCTTGGCTTTGTGCTTGCTCAGCTGCATGCCCACCAGCCTGGACAAGTCCTTAATGCATGCAAAGTGCCCTACATCGCCGTGCTCTTGATTCGGCGTGTAAAGCAAGTTTACATGTCTATCCCTCTTCTGGCTGGTGAGGTGCAGCGGGAAGACTGTTGGCCCCTTCTTCATCTTCTCCTCGAAGCTGTAGACATTGACGGAGATGTCGTTCAGCCGTTCAAACTTCCCAATATACCCCAGAGACATTGGGAACTCAATGCCCTGGAGATTTAGGATCGACGTATACTGCGGGTATGAACCTGGACGTTCAGGATATTTTGTTGCTGGATGAAGAGCTGCGACAACTGCCCACGCGAAACATGCGTTGTCCGAGGATTGTATGCTTATTGTTGCCCTCTTCAGCATGATTTCTCGCGGCAACTTGAAGTGTCACCCCGCGCGGAGTGGATTATACTTATTGACATTGACGGTCAGATTCATGATTCTCGCCAATGCCCATCCGCTGTCGCGTTCCTGGAACTCTTCCAGCGATGCCAGGGTGGATTCGACGACGCATCGCTGGTACCACTCCTGCAGATCGGATGTGTGGAAGAGTTCACAGTTTTGGGTGTTGATGCTTTTACAAGCATGCTTGTCACCTGCCACAAATTCGCCGTTGAACACCGTGTTCACTTTGAGGTTTCTGATGTTTCCTCAAGGTGTCCCGGAACATGCTCCAGCACAATGGTCTCTGCATCCTGGAGGAAGTTGCGCGGTTCGATATAATTCGAATTTAGGATGACACCTGTTAATACGCGAGTATCGAACGCAGTGTGTATTTCACGCCACAAAAGTCCCGTACTCGAATGTCCGGCACCTTCACGCGCGAAACGTCTGCGCACCAAATGTTTCAATCCTTCGAGTCGCGCGATTCGAGCAACCAACGATTGTCGAACACCGATCGATAATCGCGGGCGTTTCACGCGGCTGTGTTCTTCCAAAGATTCGATACACTCGTTGCACCGTTCTTCCCACGCGAGGTACTCTTCCTGCGAAATCAATCGTTCGGATTGATCCAACAATTGGCGTTCTACTTGTGCGAATTGTTCCATGATTGTAAATGGAATGTAAATGGAATGTAAATGTAAATGTAAATGTAAATGTAAATGTAATATCCTTTTTTTCCAATGCAACACGTTGTAACTATTTGAGGCCTTGTGCAGTTTAAAGCGTGCTTTTATACCAGCACAGCGATTTGGTATCTCTGCCTAACTCTTTCGGCGTCTCTCCTTCCTCAAATGCATTGCATGCCAACATGGTTCTATGCAGTTTCTGCTGATATCGCATAATTCTTTCCATGATATTATATTACATTCAACACGTGTCGAGACTTTTATCCTTGAGGCCCAAGTTACATGCAATCGCGCGATATGATGCGATGTTAAGATTTATCAAAAGCATTATGGAAAAAAAAATTGGTAGTTTTAGAATAAAATATTCAGCGCTTCCACAGATATTATATTACATTCAACTCGTGTCGAGACTTTTATCCTTGTAGGCCCACTTTACATGCAATCGCGCGATAGGCTGCTATTTTACTATTTAACAAAAGCATTTTGTTTTGAAAAATGGTAGCTTTAGAATAAAATGTGGTGGGGATTGCACCTCTATTTAAGCCGGCTCTCCGGACGCTATTCCATCAATCGCTCAGTAGCTTCGCTGAATTTTCGACGGAACAAATAGTGCTCTGAAAAACAATGTGTAGTACCAGTGCCGTGGGCTATTACGTTCCAATCAGGCAAGATGATGGCGTATCTCCATGCAAGGAGAATACATTTAACAGGTAACCTTTCATAATTTTTTATTTATTTATTTATTTATGTTTTTTTCATGAAAAAAAGGTAATTTTCATGATTATGCTTTTTAGGCCACGCCAACCATCGCGTGTCATGGTCAGAAGATACGCATTAACATCCACGGGCTGCAAATATTTGGAAATTGGAATCAGCGTAGGACCTACAGCCGATGTAGAAATTCTTCTCGGTGATAATCGTGGGAATCATCTTAGAATACCATGGCATACATGGAACTCACTATTCGACTGCTGTACAACCATCGAAGAACGTGCACAATTGCCTGGATCATCATTGATGCAGATTAATGAATTAACGGTGGAATTTTTGTCGGATGTTTGATTCGTCGATTGTAAAGATGACAATTGATAATAAGTCGCTGTATTTCAAACCGAATACAGTAGCATTTTTATTTAATCTTGAGCCATGTGTAAGCTATGTATATCCGCGGCTCTATCAAACTGTAGAAGATGTGAGGAAAAAATTTATAACTTTTGTTAGCGTGTTGCAACAGAGCAATGCTGTCATCGAAACATTAGATACGCGTAGTGCTGCTAAAATCATACGTGACAGCGAATATTACTGCAGGGATTATCTTGTAGATTGCGAACTGTTAGCATGCGCCATCAATGATATTGTAATTGAAGCTCGTAAGAAAAACGTAACAATATATTACCGAAACATTAGATACGCGTAGTGCTGCTAAAATCATACGCGACAGTGAATATTACTGCAAGGATTATCTTGTAGATTGTGAACTGTTAGGATGTGCCATCAATGATATTGTAGTTGATGCTCGCATAAAAAACTTGTAACAATATAGTGTCATTTAAAAACATATATTATTTCTCGAATTTTATTTACCCGTCTTCCACATTCTCTCCTCGCATAAATCTAAGGCTGGACCGTCGATTTAATTTATATTTTAATCCGTTGGACGCAGCATGTCGCGAACACGATATTGCATATTCGCTTAGCAACGAATTCGTCGAAAGGCACGTAGCAGATAACGTACTCGCTGACAAAGCGCGAAAACGCATCGTTGCGCGAGACTCGACTCGACTCTGGATGAAAGAGGAACTGCATTTTTTCGAGTAAATTTTCGCATTTAGTATACAGTATGAAACTATTTCTTTCTTGTGTTTCGCAATGATATTAACCATTTTCTATAACGCGTTTTGCAAGAGTTTGACCAAACCTAACCACAGTGAACTATAAAAATCTGAATTTATACGAGTACTAGAATAATAAATAGAAAGAATAGATTTACGAGCCGAATGATGTGTTGTTTTTTTCGCTAGCTGTAAATATTTTCTTAGGAGAACATTATGTAATTCTTTTTTTTAGATCTCATCAAACGTACCGAGAACGCCGAAGACAATAAAAAATGCCTGTGGGTGTAGAAAAAAATTTTCGAGGGTCATCCCCTCCCTCGGTTCGGTATGAAAAGTTTTCGGGGATCATTCCCCCCTCTTAAAAAATTTCCGACGGCGGGCCAGGTCTGGAGAGGTCCCCGCAGCGGCTCGGCCTGGACTAATCCCCTGACATTCCCCACTCCGCGGCTCGTGTCCGCGCAACCAATCTTCCACTCCCCACAGGCCCCGCGCCTAAAGTTCTCCGTGCCGCACTCCCCCGCGCGCCCTACCTTCCCCTCGCCGCACGCTCCCCTCATTGCCCCATGGGTTAGAATCCCCATAGCTATACTACTAGTGAGGATCAAGACAAACAATATTATAATCGAGATAAAAAGGAAATATAATATTTTGTTAAAAAATAATCAGAACAGCAATGGCATTAAATTTTATTGGATCCCCTCCCATAAAGGTATTCAAGGTAACGAACTTGCGGACAGTTTAGCTAAATCAGCCACAGAAGCCTGCAGTGCCTCAACACTACCAATTCCATTTACTGACTTGTATGAGGAGTTCAAGAGAAATGCGCATGTACAAACCAAAAGATTATAAAAAGAGCAAGGCTTGATGAAAGGGAAAATATTTTTCAACCAATATTATACTGGAAGGTCTAAGCCATGGTTCAAACACGAGCGGCTCTCACGAGAATTTATTGTAACTATTAATCGGTGCAGAGCCGATCACTATAGTCTTAACGCGTCTTTATTTCGTCTAGGAATTATTAGCAACCCAAAATGCGATTGCGGACACAGTAGCCAGGATATTAATCATATCGTTTGGCAATGTAGCCTCTTCGATTTACAACGTTCTCGGCTAATCCAACAGTTGCGTGAAATAAAGCTTCAGTTGCCCTAAGTTTGGAAATGTTGGTTGCCCGTCCCAATATTAGGGCTTGTCTTCTTATTTTTAAATTCTTGAAAGAATGTAAGCTAAGAATTTGATTTAATTTAGTATAGACTGTATATTTGTGAATGTGTATATGTATGTATACTGTAATATGTCTCAGTGTAGCAGAAATTGATCTCGACTGAGATCTGAAATGCTTAAATAAAAAAAAAAAAAAAAAAACTACATAATTCCGTTCCTCGCATTTAGTCTTCCTACTCATATAATATACAGGATGAAATTGTTCGTCGTCAGGCGATGTTTGCATTAATACAGCACCATATCCATCTTTACACACATCAGTATTCAAAATTCGAATTATATATACGCAACACAGGACTTTGTGTCAAAATCTGTTTTAATTCTAAAAATGCCTTTCTTTCGTTATCGGTAAAATGAAATGTCCTGTCTTTTTCGTAACAAATCGCTTAATGGCTTTGCTATTAGTGAATAATTTAAAATAAATTTACGAAAATAACCAGATAATCCCAAAAACTTTAAACATCTTTTTATCTTTTTGGCTCTGGAAAAGTAAATACAGCCCTCATTTTCTCTTCTGATGGATACATTTTCCCTGCTTCTACAATATGCCCCAATAATTCAATACGTCTTTTCATAAATTTACATTTTTGAAATTTATTTGCAATCCATAGTCACTAGCAACTTGAAGAACTAATTTCAAACGCGATAAATTCTCTTTTTCATCTGAAGCTAAAATAATAACATCATCCAAATATAGTAAAACAATACCTTGATTAATTAAATCTCGAAATACACAATTTATAAATCTCTGAAAAACCAAAGGAGCATTACATAATCCAAATAGCATTTTAATAAATTCATATTGTCCATTTTGTGTAACAAATGCAGTGTACTTTCTACTCTCTTTCTCTACTGACACGTGGAAAATCCAATTTTTAAATCGAGCGAACTAAACACTTGCGCGTTCTGCAATTTGTCTAATAATTCTTCGATTAATGGAAGAGGAAATTTATCTTTTTCCGTAATTCTATTCAATCGTCGATAATCAATACAAACACGTGAACTTCCATCTTTCTTTTTCACAACAACTACAGAACTTGCATACTCAGATATACAAGGCTTTACTATTCCATCCTTAATCCACTCCTCTACTTGCTTACGAACAGTTTCATCCTCTAGTTTAGGTAATCTACATGGTTTCTGACTAAGTGGTTGGTCATCTTTTAATCTTATACACATTTGTACATTAGTTGTCTTACATTTTTTTGGTTCATACGAAAAAACAACATTTTTTAATTCTTCGCGTAATTTTTCATCAGTAACATGACTAGCATCTAACAACTGCTCTTTAGTAGGACTCATTTGTGTCAAAAACATTATGGAAGGAGTTTTCCTTATCGTTATTCCCTGATTATCTATTTTGACTTCAGCTAAATTTAAAATATCAGTTCCAATTACTGCATCCATATTCATTACAATCTTTGGGGCAATGTAAACAGTAGTTGGAAAATCATTGTTGTCTATTGTAATAACTGTTTGTATATATCCTAGGGGTATAGTCTCATATTTTTCAGAACCAGTTAAGCGTATATGAGTATCGTATACAAGAACAGATTTTAGTTTGTTATAAATATTTTCACGTATTAGTGTTACTTGACTTCCAGTATCTATTAATGCTTTTACACATATATCATTTCTATAAACATCTTTAAACATATTACTTTTAAAAGGCGGTAAAATACAATTAACATTTGATCGTAACTGCACAGATGACTTACCCTCTCGTACAACGGTACAATCGTTTGCTACATGCCCAAATTTTTGACATTTAAAACATTTTCTCCCTAATTCTTTGTTGCGACAATCATTGAATACATGACCTTTCCCACCGCAGTTGTAACACCGAAGTTCGATCTTCTGCTCCCCTCTTTCAATCTTCTTTGATGTACACGCCTTCGATGATTCCATTCTTGTCTTGATTTCTTCTTTCCGCCGTCCATAACCGTCTGTTTGCTCTAATATTTTTGCGTTCCGAATCATCTCGTAAAGTTTAAGACAATTCTTAAAATCCTGCAGTTTTTTGGCTCCAAACAAAACAAGTTTATTATTAATATCATCCTGTATTCCGTCTATAACGTACTTAATTAGAGCATCATCTTCTACATTGCCGCGAGAAGCTAATTCTTTCATTTTGAGAAAATATTCTTGAACAGTTTCGTCTCTCCTCATTTTCGTTTAACCAACATTTCGTGTAATTGAGCACTATTAATCTTATTTGAAAATTCATCACGAAGTAGAGATTTAAGTTTTCTCCACGTTGTGATAACACCTTCGCTCTGAATAAATAATTTTGCTATACCTGTCAAAGACTTCTTTGCAAAAATTACTTTCTCTAACTCAGACCATTGAAACAATATTGCAACTTCTTCAAAATCAGAAATCCATCTTTCTACAGAATATACACCAGTACCATCAAACTGGCGAACACAAGCTTCTACATCACGATAACTCATAGGAAATTTTAAGTGATCTCGTTTATTTAATGAAGAGAAATGCGTAGTATTGTTATCATTTATATCTTCAAGTATAATAGATGTTTCAACATTCTCACCGTGAACATCTTCATTGATTTCATCCACCTCATCGTCTTCAGGATCACCTTCTGTAGTGGAACACACAGAACGTAAATCCATTAACCCAGAACAAATTTTCTGAATCAAATCTTCTCGAGATCCTCTATAATCCAGGTCTAGGATATTACAACAAGATAACAAATCGCCATAACTTAAACCAGTGCCATATGTTAATTTAGCTTTATGTTCTACTGAATCTGTCTGAAATTGAAAGCCTTCAAAATCACGTATGCGTTTTCGATTTCTTCGATCACCTTCAGTTTCAAAAATAAATTTATGCAACGCTCTTATACTCGCTACAGATGCGTTATTAATTTTGTACTGAATTTTCCCGATTTGAGCTAATGTTTCCATACTGAAAGTACGTAACTTTCAGAATTCTTCTAGAATTATATATATGTAAAATGTTCCTTCACAAATTCTTCCTCTCGATCGACTCGGACGAGCCCACAAATTTGTAGGATTTAACGAAAAAGAATTGTATTTGGAACAAATGTACAAATAATATAACTAAATGAACGAATTTGAAACACAACAAACACACAATATTTTTACACAAATCAAAATCTAATTAATTATCCACACAAATTCAAATCACGTCTGTCTCTTTCAATCACTCGTTACTCTCTGCCCGTTGTCTCGCTGTCCCTGGTAAACCCTTCTTTTCTTAACAAAACACTTTCAGCCCTTTTCCACATAACTTAACATTGAACCAAACTGAAGCGTGACACAAATATTCAACACACATCTCCGAACCAAACTACAGCGTGACACAAACATTCAACACACATATCCTACACTAATATAATGCAATCTAACTAACAAACTCACAAACTAACTAAACAACTGCAAACTGTCTAACTAACTGCAATTCAGCTAACTATCTGCAAACAATCTAACTAACTGCAAACTATCTAGCTATCTGCAAACAATCTATCTAACTGCAAACTTACTAACTAACTGCAAACAATCTATCTAACTGCAAACTAACTAACTAACTGGCAAACTATCTAAATAACTGCAAAACACCTAACTAACTGCAAACAATCTAACTAACTGCAATCTAACTAACTGACTGCAGCCTAACTAACTAACTGACAAATTAACTAATTTTATGCAAACTAAGAAACTAACTGACAATCTAATTAACTACAAACTAACTAAATAACTGACAAAGTAACTAACTAACTAATAGACAGGTTAACTAATTAACTGACAAACTAACTGGTTTAACGCTAACTAACTAACTAACTGACAATCAAACAAACTTGCTGCAAACTAACTGAACAACTGCAAACTATCTGACTAACTAACAAACTAACTAACTAACGGACAGACTAAGTAACTAACAGCAAAGCAACTAACTAACTTACGAACTAACTAACTGACTGCAAACTAACTAACTGCAAACAAACTATCTAACTGACAACCTAACTGTCTAATAGGCAGGTTATCTAATTAACTGACAAACTAACTAATTTGACGCAAAGTAACTAACTACTTGAAAAATTAACTAACTAACTGCAAACTAACTAACTAACTGGAAACAATCTAACTAACTGCAAACTAACTAACTAACTGACACAGTAACTAACTAACGGACAAACTAAGGAACTAACAGCAAACTAACTAACTAACCGACAAATTAACAAACTAACTGCAACCTAGCTAAATAACTGACAAATTAACTAATTTAATGCAAACTAACTAACTAACTGACAATCTAACTAACTAACGGACAATCTAAGTAACTAACAGGAAACTAACTAACTAACTTACAAACTAACTAGCTGACAGCAAACCAACTAACTAACTGACAAATTAACTAATTTAATGCAAACTAACTAACTAACTGACAAACTAGCTAACTAACTGTCAAACGAACTAAATAACTTACAAAAGTAACTAATATAATGCAAACTAACTAAGAAACTGACAAACTAACTATCTAACTGACAAACTAACTAACTAACTGCTAACTAGATAACTGACTGTAAACAAACTAACTAACTGACAATAGAACTAATTTACTGCAAACAAACGAAATAACTGCAAAACATCTAACTAACTGCAAACTAGCTAACTAACTGCAAAATATCGTAATAACTGACAAACTAACTAACTAACTGACAAACTAACTGACAAACTAACTAAATAACTGCAAACTATCTAACTAAATGCAAGCCAGCTAACTATCTGCAAACAATCTAACTAACCGCAAACTAACTACCTAACTTACTGACAAACTAAATAACTAACTGTTAACAAACTAACTAACTGCAAACTAACTAACTAACACACAAACTAACTGATATAATGCAACCTAACTAACTAAGTGACAAACTAACTATCTAACTGTCAAACTAACTAACTAACTGCAAACTAACTATCTAACTGACAATCTAACTAACTAATTGCAAACAATCTAACTACCTGCAAACTAACAAACTAACTGAAAACTAACTAAATAACTGCAAAATATCTAACTAACTCCAAGCAAACTATCTGCCTGCAAAATAACTACCAAACTGCAAACAATCTAACTAACTGCAAACTAACAAACTAACTGAAAACTAATTAACTAACTGACAAACTAACTAACTATCTCAAAATTAACTAACTAACTTACAAACTAACTAACTAACTGCGAACTAACAAAATAACTGCAAAATATCTAACTAACTGCAAGCAATCTAACTGACTGCAAACTAACTACCTAACTGTAAACAATCTAACTAACAGCAAGCAATCTAACTAACTGCAAACAAACTAGGTAACCGGCAAACAATCTAACTAACTGCAAACTAACTGACTGTCTGACAACCTAACTAACTAACTGACAAACTAACTAACTAACTGCTAGCTAGATAACTAACTGTAAACAAACTAACTAACTGACAATAGAACTAATTTTCTGCAAACTAACTATATAACTGTTAACAAACTAACTAACTGCAAACTAACTAACTAACTGACAAACTAACATACTAACTGACAAACTAACTAACTAACTGCAAAGTAACTATCTAACTGACAAAGTAACTAACTAACAGCAAACAAACTAACTAACTGACAATCAAACTAATTTACTGCGAACTAACTAAATAACTGCAAAATATCTAACTCACTTCCAACTAGTTAACTAACTGCAAACAATCTAACTTACTGCAAACTAACTAACTAACAGGAAGCAATCTAACTAACTGCAAGCTAGATAACTAACTGTATACAAGCTCACTAACTGACAATAGAAATAATTTACTGCAAACTAACTAAATAACTGCAAAACGTCTAACCAACTGCAAACAAGCTAACTAACTGCAAACTATCGTACTAACTGACAAACTAAGTATCTAACTGGCAAACTAACTAACTAACTGACAAAAATACTAAATAACTGCAAACTTTCTAACTAACTGCAAACTAGCTAACTATCTGCAAACAATATAACTAACTGCAATCTAACTAACTAACTGCAAACTAACTAAGTAACTGTCAAACTAAATAAAAAACTGTAAACTATCTAACTAACTGCAAACTAGCTAACTATCTGCAAACAATCTATCTAACTGCAAACTAACTAACTAACTGCAAACTAACTAACTAACTGACTGACAAACTAAACAAAAAACTGCAAACTATCTAACTAACTGCAAACTAGCTAACTATCTGCAAACAATCTATCTAACTGCAAACAATCTATCTAACTGCAAACTAACTAACTAACTGACAAACTAACTAACTAACTGACAAACTAAATAAAAAACTGTAAACTATATTACTAACTGGAAACTAGCTAACTATCTGCAAACAATCTAACTAACTCCAAACTAACTAACTAACTGAAAACTAACTAACTAACTGACAAACTAACTAACTATCTCAAAATTAACTAACTAACTTACAAACTAACTAACTAACTGCGAACTAACAAAATAACTGCAAAATATCTAACTGACTGCAAGCAATCTAACTGACTGCAAACTAACTACCTAACTGCAAACAATCTAACTAACTGCAAACTAACAAACTAACCGGTAAACAATCTAACTAACTGCAAACTAACTAACTAAATGACAAACTAAATAACTAAAAGCGAACAAAGTAACTAACTGCAAACTAACTAACTAATATAATGAAGTCGAACTATCTAACTGACAAACTAACTAACTAACTGAAAAACTAACTAACTAACTGACAAACTAATTAAATAACTGCAAACTATCTATCTAACTATAAACTAGCTAACTATCTGCAAACAATCTAACTAACTGCAAACTAGCTAACTATCTGCAAACAATCTAAATAACTACAAACTATCTAACTAACAGCAAGCAATCTAACTAACTGCAAACTAACTTACTAACCGGCAAACAATCTAACTAACTGCAAACTAACTAACTGTCTGACAATCTGACTAACTAACAGACATACTAACTAACTAACTGCAAGCTAGATAACTAACTGTAAACAAACTAACTAACTGACAATCGAACTAATTTACTGCAAACTAACTAAATAACTGCAAAACATCTAACTATCTGCACATTATTGTACTAACTGACAAACTAACTAACTAATTGACAAACTAACTATCTAACTAGTAAACTGACTAACTAACTGCAAACCAACAAACTGACTGCAAACTAACTAACTAACTGACAAACTAAATAACTAACTGCAAACAAACAAAATAACTTACAAGGGTAACTAATATAATGCAAACTATCTAACAAACTGACAAACTAACTATCTAACTGACAAACTAACTGACAATCTAACTAAATAACTGCAAACTATCTAACTAAATGCAAGCTAGCTAACTATCTGCAAACAATCTAACTAACTACAAACTAACTAACTAACTGCAAACAATCTAACGAACTGCTAACCTACTAACTAACAGACAAAATAACTAAATAAACGCAAACTGTCTAACTAACTGAAAACTCGCTATCTATCTGCAAACAATCTAACTAACTGCAAACTAACTAACTAACTGCAAACTAACTAACTAAGTGCAAACTCACTAACTAACATACAAACTAACTAATAGAATGCCAACTAACTAACTAACTGCAAACTAACTAACTAACATGCAAACTAACTAATATAATGCAAACTAACTAACTAAGTCACAAACAAACTATCTAACAGACAAACTAACTAACTAACTGACAAACTAACTAAACAACTGCAAACAGTCTAACTAACTGCAAACCAGCTAACTAACTGACAAACTGACTAACTAACTGACAAACTAACTTACAAACTGCAAGCAAACTAACTCAATAACTGCTAGCTAGATAACTAACTGTAAACAAACTGACTCTCTCACATTCCAACTAATTTACTGCAAACTAACTAAATAACAGCAAAACATCTAACCAACTGCAAGCTAGCTAACTATCTGCAGTCAATCTATCTAACTGCAAACTATCGTACTAACTGACAAACTAACTATCTAACTGACAACTAACTAACTAACTGACAAACTAACTAAATAGCTGCAAACTATCTAACTAAATGCAAGCCAGCTAACTATCTGCAAACAATCTAACAAACTACAAACTAACTAACTAACTGCAAACAATCTAACGAACTGCTAACCTACTAACTAACAGACAAAATAACTAAATAAACGCAAACTGTCTAACTAACTGAAAACTCGCTATCTATCTGCAAACAATCTAACTAACTGCAAACTAACTAACTAACTGCAAACTAACTAACTAAGTGCAAACTAACTAACTAACATACAAACTAACTAATATAATGCAAACTAACTAACTAACTGCAAACTAACTAACTAACATGCAAACTAACTAATATAATGCAAACTAACTAACTAAGTCACAAACAAACTATCTAACTGACAAACTAGCTAACTAACTGACAAACTGACTAACTAACTGACAAACTAACTTACAAATTGCAAGCAAACTAACTAAATAACTGCTAGCTAGATAACTAACTGTAAACAAACTGACTCTCTCACATTCCAACTAATTTACTGCAAACTAACTAAATAACTGCAAAACATCTAACCAACTGCAAGCTAGCTAACTATCTGCAAACAATCTATCTAACTGCAAACTAGCTAACTAACTGCAAACAATCTAACTAACTACAAACTAACTAACTAACTGCAAACAATCTAACGAACTTTTTTTTTTTTTTTTTTTTTTTTTGTACGTGGGGAAATCCTCATGGACACCCCGAGGCCCTCTTACCTGCTAAAACCCCACGGTGACCGTCCTCCGGCGCTGCGGCGAGGGACCGGGAACTCTAGTGAGACATCACAGAGTCCCCCGCCGCGCCTTTCCTGTCGAGGCTCATCCCGGGGGGAAGGACGACGTGTCCTTCCCCCCCTGATTTCTCCGCCACGGACGCCAGGTCACCCGACGCCCGCAGCCCCGGGGCTGCCTTCGGTGCTCGGGCCCCTTGCACCGAGCACCTGCAACCCCCAGGGGCGGCCTGCCAATCTCCTGACCACCGACGTGGTGGTCAGAGGACAGTGCTGGCGGGCCGCCCCGCTTCTGGAGGTCGCAGTAGACCTCAAGGGAGTCGGAGGGGGCCAGGAGGCGAAGGGTGCCTCGCTCTGGCCCCTCTCCGAGCCCGCCCTCTCCGAGCGGGATGCGCGGTCCGCTCGCGCTCCCGCTCGGCGGCCTCCTTCTGTGACATAACAACTTCACAGAAGGAGGCCGTCACTTGCCAGGTTTTCTCGCTGGCCACCATCTTTCCCACTATGGTAGCCAGCGAGAGATTTCTTCCCACTTCCTGAACCAGAACACGGCGCTCATCTACCCACGCTGGGCAGACTTCCAGCGTGTGCTGCGCCGTGTCCTGGGGTCCTCCACAATGGTGGCACACCGCCGTCGCCTCCTTCCCGATTCGGCACAGGTACTCACCAAAGCAACCATGCCCGGTGAGTACCTGTGTCATCCTGTAGGACAGCCTACCCGGTTTGTCCTGCCACTCTGGCCAATGTGGCAGGACTGCACCAACGGACCTTTGCGTGGCTCCAGCCGGAATCATTAGCTGGAACCACATAAATACAACGGTCCGTTGGGCATGGCGCCTCGTCTCCTCGACCGCTTGCCTCCTTTCCTCTGGCGGTCTCCCCAGCCTCCTGAAGCTCCCTGGAGTGACGGTACACTTGCCGGTTTCTCCAAGCGAGGAGCTCCAGGGTGGAAGACACGCCAGGGTAGTCGCCGCCTCGTGGGAGATGGTGCGATACCCTCTAATCACCCGGATGGCCAGCCGACGGTTGACGCGGCGCAGCATCTCCGTACTGCGCCGGCTGGCATCCAGGTCTGGCGCCCATACTGGGGCCCCGTAGAGGGTAATTGACCGCACCACCTCCACGTAGAGGCGGCGGACTCCATCATCGGGCCCCCCGATATTCGGGAGAAGGCGGCCTAGAGCGGCAGCTGCCCTCTCCACCCGGGGGGCCAAGCGGTCGAAATGCTCGACGAAGCGCCACCGGCTGTCGAGGATCAGGCCCAGATATTTCATATGGGCCTTCACCTCGACGTAGGCTGTCCCAACTCGGATCCGCAGGCCGTCCGGCGGCACCCCACGGGGGCCAAGTCTCTGAAAAAACATGGCCTCCGTTTTCTGGGGTGCCACCTCCAGGCCTAGTCTGCGGATTTCGGCGACGACAGTGGCCACCGCCACCTCTGCGGCGCGTGCTGTCCCTCTCCAGTCTGACCCGCTGACGAGCACCAGCGTGTCATCGGCATAACACGCCAGCGCAACGTCAGCGGGCAGAGGGGCCCGCAGTACCGAGTCGTACCCGATGTTCCACAGTAGGGTCCTAGAACCGACCCCTGCGGAACACCGCGTACGACCCCTCTCCGCATGATTACTCCATCCCGGCCGGTGCAACTGATCCACCTGTCGCTAAGGTAGGACCCGACTATCCTCTTCAGGTATGGGGGCACACGATGATACTCTAGTGCCCCCATAATCACCTCCCAGGGCAGGCTGTTAAAGGCATTGACGATATCTAAAGATATCGCCAGAACCACCCTACGCTGGGAGGTGGCCCCCTGAGAGAGGGAACGGACCAACTCGATGGCATCGAGCGTGGACCGTCCCTCTCTAAAGCCGAATTGGCAGGGGCCAAGTCGGGTCCTACCGCAGACAGGTGGTTGGTGAGGCGGGCAGTCACAATGCGTTCAAAGAACTTGCCCGCCTCATCCAACAAACACACCGGCCGGTACGCGGAGGGCGTACCTGCGGGCCTTCCCGCCTTCTGGAGAAGGACCAGCCGCGCCGCCTTCCAGGGCGAGGGGAATACCCCTCGGCGGAGGCAACTGCTGAGCAGCCTCCCGAACCGCGGACTTAAGACGCCAAGGGCACGGGCCAAAACCTGGCCGGGCACGCCGTCAAGACCCGGAGCCACGCTCCGAGCACTCATCCGACGCACGGCCCGGCCCACCTCCTCGGGTGTGACCTCCAGCTCCTGGGACCAGATGGTAGGGTCCCAGGGTTCTCGAGGAGGTGGTACCCCGTCCCGGTTAGCACCCGGGAACAAGGTTGATACCACCTCCTCTAAAAACTGGTGGTCAAGGGACTCCGTCAGAGGGGGCGCCCATGGACGAAGCTTGTCCATTACAAGCTTGTACGGGCGCCCCCACGGATCCCTATTCAGCTTCCCGAGGAGCTCCATCCATGCCCGTGCCTTAGCGTCTCGGATGGCGCGCTGGAGGGTCCGCCGCTCTGTGGCGAACTCCTCGTAAATGCGCGCCATCTGCTCCGCGGTCGGACGTCGACGACGTGCTCTTCGGGCGCGGGTGTATATTCGGCGGGCGCGCGCACACCGAGCGTTGCACTGCTCGATGTGCGGCGACCACCAATACGCCGCGCCCTGGCTCCTTGAGGGGGAGGGGGGAATCGAGGGCCAGGGGGGAGTGGGGAGGGGGCTGGGGTGCGGTGGAGGGGGAATCGGTGGCCAGGTGGGGGGCCGGGGTGCGTGGGAGGGGGGAATCGGTGGCCAGGGGGGAGTGGGGTGGGGGGCCCGACCGTTGGGGGAGCGCTGTGGTGGGGGGTCGGTAATTAGGTCGGTAATTAGTATCAACGGTCGGTAATTAGGTCGGTAATTAGTATCAACGGTCGGTAATTAGGTCGGTAATTAGTATCAACGGTTGGTAATTAGGTCGGTAATTAGTATCAACGGTTGGTAATTAGGTCGGTAATTGATATCAATGGTTGGTAATTATCAGAAAGAGATAATTGTCAGATGTCGGTAAAAGGGGAAAGAAATTAGATGTCTTTTTACTATTTTTTATAAAAGTGATATATTTAATCTTTTATTACAATTCAGTGAGAGTATAAATTATTTGGTAATTATCAGAAAGAGGTAATTGTCCGATGTCGGTAAAAGGGAGGAAGAAATTTTTGCTTTTTTTTATAAAATTTATATATTTAATCTTTTATTACAATTCAGTGAGAGTATAAATTATGTAATTACATAATTAGATATATTTTTTATTTAATTATTAATAGCATCGTATAACATATTATTCACTGCAAATGTCAACAGCTCGCAATCCGCAGGAGAATTTTTATCATAATATTCACGAAGGATTTTGACGGCCTCATGTTTATGCGCAATACTGTTCCGTTTTAATATAGTTACAAATTGTTTATATTTCTCGCTGACATAGTGCGTATTTTGACACAGCCATGAATACGCGTGCTCAACACACAGTTCCAGTTCGAATAAAAATAATACAGTCGATGGTTTCATATACATGTAGGCATCATACAATTTCATTTGCACAAGGTTCATGCCACGCATTGTAACCACCGTAAGCACCAAATCACAAATCGTTAATGGCGTTGGAGAAGGAGCTGATTTTACATGTTGTTCGATATCCTCGCGTTTCTGAATCAATGTCGTCCATGTCGAGTGTGGCAACAACAACACATTTCCTCGAGTATCGCCAAGAATAATTTCCACAGCGGACACAGATCCTACCGCGATTCTAATATCCAGATACTTGTATGCCGTGGATGTGAGGGCAAACCTCCTCCCCAGTATATAAGGCGTCGAACGTTGTTTATTGCTATCGTAACATATAGAAAAAGTATGTAAAGAATGAAAGGTAAGTAATAATGCTAAGGAAATGATGATAATAACACTTACTCGCGACTTATGCACACCGTTTCGCGAGAAATGTAGTAATTCATGTTTGTAGAATCCATAACGTTTCACGACGACGGCGACGACGATACTATCAAAACGAGTGTGCAGCACACAAAAAATATGTGTATCATGCGAAGCGGGTGGGGCATAGTACGGCGGGGAGAGGAATTTTTATGTCACGTATTCTTCTGCGAAAAGTGCAACTTTTGCAAAAGCGTTTTTAGATTACCTTGAACACGTCCAAACGTGCAAATTCTATGACATCACATTCGCGGTACGAATCGACCGAAATCATGTGTATCATGTGAAGCGGGTGGGGCATAGTGTGGGGGGGAGAGGAATTTTTTGATGTCACGTGTTCTTCTGCGAAAAGTGCAATGTTTGCAAATATCTTTTATATTACCATGAACACGTGCAAAAATGCAACCTCAGCAGAACGTATAACATTGACAAGCATTATGGGCGCGGGAAAAGAAATTAGATGCCTTTAAAATATGATATATTTATTAAAGCAACAAATGATTATAAAACATTACTTTTATGGATCCATGAATTGTGCGAGTTATTGAGTCCTAACCATTTTACGTACACACTGTTCCCCTTTTTACGTAATATTTTTTCAACCAGATACACGTCGGAATTAGCAACTCGTTGCAACTCACGAAAAGTGTAAGTTATGTAAAAGCGTTTACAGATTACCTTGAACACGTCCAAACTTGCAACTTCTACAAAGCATATAACATTGCAATCGACGACGGGGATTTCTTTAATATATCGGGAGCATCACCGAGAGCATCATCGGGACACAGATTTTGTAATATATCGCAAGCATCACCGAGAGTATAATCGAGCACAGATTTTGTAATATATCGCAAGCATCATTGTGTACGGCAACGCAAAAACGGTAGTATGAGTCATCAAGAGCAGGAGCTGTACGAGCAGGCCGCTCAATTAAGGTCGAAGGATGAATACAATTTATGGGAACATCGATTTGATGATTATCTCAATTCGTTGGAGGAACGAAGTCGAATAAAGAGACCGCGACTCTCAATCGGTGAAAAACAATCACTGATTGCTCGTATCGCTAGATTGGAAAGTCTGAAAGATTCGATACGCATTCGATTTGTACATGTGGGTGCTGGACACAGTGCAAGACTCAGATGGCGTGAAATTGATACGGCTTTCGTTAACCGTATATTGACCGGTGTGGTGATAAATTCTAACCATATAGAGCCCCGCAATTTTCTCGAAGATGCTAGGGACATTGTACTCGATCATGTGTGGAACATTGTGTTGAAACATGACAGTGTAAAAATAAATACTATATTTAACGGTGAATTTGTGGCTGGTAATAAATGTGCAAACAAAAGTGTTAACACAAAAATTGTGAACTGTTTCGCTTGTCTGACCTACGCGAATGGTATGATTTACGCGTCATCGAACCCATTCTAGCATCCTTAGACGAGTTTCAGGAACGCGATAGTGGGTGGGCGCTGACGCGTATACTTAATTTAACTGTTAATGCAAATAAATTTATGCCGATGAAGGCAGGTGGAACTCGCGCAAGCGCATAAAATTGCAATTCATCGATTCGTTTAAATTTTTAAATACAAGTCTCGAGAAATTGGCATCTTTTCTTAGTAAAGATAAACTTCAAATTACACGGTCTGAGTTTCAAAAATTATCTACGGAAGATTTTGATTTATTGACACGGAAAGGGGTGTTCCCGTACGAGTACATTGACTGTGTCGAAAAGTTGGAGCAATCATGTTTGCCATCGCGCAATTCATTTTACAGTTCCTTGACTGGCGATACAGTATCCGAAAATGACTACGAACACGCCGTCAACGTGTGGACGCGGTTCTCCATTCAAACGCTCGGCGAGTATAGCGATTTGTATCTAAAGACTGATGTTTTGCTGTTGGCAGATATTTTTGAAAATTTTCGCAATAGTTGCATCACAAGTTACGGACTCGATCCCGCGCACTATTATACTCAGCCAGGTTTTACGTGGGATGCCATGCTGAAGCATACACGTATCAATTTCGAACTTCTTACCGATATCGACATGGTCCTATTCATCGAACGTGGTATACGCGGTGGTTTAAGTCAATGTTCCAACAGACGCGCACGAGCCAACAACAAGTACATGCAGTCGTACGATGCATCGCAACCGTCGTCATATTTAATGTATTTCGATGTAAATAATTTGTACGGCTGGGCAATGTGTCAACCATTGCCATACGCCAATTTTCAGTGGGTCAACAACAAAGATATAGATGTAATGGCCATAGCGTTAGACTCAACGATGGGGTATATTTTGGAAGTCGATCTGGAGTATCCACAACATCTGCATGATGCACACACAGATTTACCGTTCTGCCCAACGCGCGATAAACCGCCCGGCAAGCGCCAGGAAAAGCTCCTCGCAACTCTATACGATAAGAATCGTTACGTAATACATTACCGCAATCTGCAGCAATGTATTCGTCACGGCCTTCGCGTAACTGAAGTTCACCGCATATTACAGTTTTCACAATCGCCATGGCTTCGTGATTACATCGAACTAAATACAAAGTTTAGAACTCTTGCCACAAATGATTTTGAGAAAAATTTATACAAGTTAATGAACAATGCAGTGTTTGGTAAAACTATGGAGAATGTGCGCAATCATGTAGATGTAAAATTAGTAACAAAATGGGAAGGGAGATATGGTGCGGCGGCATTGATCGCTAAACCAAATTTTCACAGTCGCAGCATATTTTCGGAAAACTTAGTTGCAATCGAGCTGCGCAAACTGTTCGTAAAATTGAACAAACCAATCTATGTGGGTATGTGTATACTAGATATATCTAAGGTTTGTTTGTATGAATTCCATCACGACTACATGTTACCCACACATAGCGATAAATGTAAAATGATGTATACCGATACAGACAGTTTAATTTATCACATCGAGTGTGACAATATTTATGAACTTATGATACGAGACATTGCTCGATTTGACACGAGCGATTATCCATCAGATAATCGATATGGTATTCCGCTTGTCAATAAGAAGATACCAGGTTTAATGAAAGACGAAAATAATGGTGCGATTATGACCGAATTTGTTGGACTGAGAGCAAAGATGTACGCCATGCAAGTCGATGGCAAGAACGATACGAAGAAGGTGAAAGGTGTCAAGAGTAATGTTGTAGCACGAACTATAACATACGATGATTATGTGCAATGTTTGATGGGCGAGGTTGAAAAGATTTGCCACCAATCGTGTATAAGATCCACGTTGCATGAAGTGTACACGATATCAGAAACAAAATTTGCTCTGAGTCCACACGACGACAAACGATATATTGTACCATATTCAACCGAGACCTTGCCATGGGGCATTATAAAATACCGTCTTAGGCGCACCAGTATACATATGTTTTGTAACTCAAACACAGACCTCGGTAACATTATCTCGCGAAGAACGCAAAATTTGCAGAATGCTGTGGGGCAAGCTTGGAGCATGCAATTCTACTAACGTTAGCAGATACAAGCGAGTGTCACCGCTGTTCCTAAGAAGACCAAGTCCTCCCCCCACCTGAATAATTTACTATATAAACCGTTGTACAGCCAACCCGCGTCATTTTCAAAAGTGTGTCTGTGAAAAACGTAAAAAGTAATACAAGTGAGAAGTGAAAATGGTTGCAGATAGATGGGACCTCGGTATGTAAGCAGATAGAATTTATTTTTTATCAAAATAGTCCAACCTAATATTCTAATATGATCATTCTCATCCCCACAGCTGGAATCGCCACCTATGATGATCGACACATCAGCAATACATATGCGGAGGCGATGCTACCTACAGATGTATACCACCTCATCAGGCAACGCACCTGTTTGCGAGGAGGCATGTGTTGGAAAGACACCGATGAGGGAGTTCGAATATGCGAGGGTGTTTTCATACACTTCCGCCACGGGAAGCTGCGGAATACATAAGAGAGCCCGTGCATCTGCTAGTGGCGGGCTATGCACGGGCCCATGCCCTAGCCACCTGTAGGCTATGCCACAACCGCATGTATTCGAGGGTAATTTCGAGAATTGTGTAACATGCGTTAGAGCAGTATTACATACCCCGCCCATGGCAATACCAGCGTGTCCAGTCATTGTATGTGATTATTAATATATTTTTTCCATTATAAACATATATGCAATAAAAAACAATTTATATACATGGTACTATGATCAATGTCACCCCACCGCATCTCCCCCATCCCTCATCACACATCTCATTTCATTAACTTATATAATATGTTAAAATACATGGTTCAAAATGGCATGATACAAAAGTGGTACCCCTACATTGTTAACTGATATGGAGTAGTCGAATAATCGGTTTAAAGAAGAAGGAGAAGTGATACGGCTTAGGCAATGATACATGCAAGGAAGAATGGAGATGGTCAGCAAAAGATTTCGAAGAACAAAGACATCCTATTTTGCAAGCTACGCATCTTCGAGATATACGTTTACATGCATGAGCCTGGAGATGCAGCGAGATCAGTTCTCAATCGACATTACACACAATGGTACATACGAGAATTGCACCAACATTCGAGGGATTGCCCCGGCGAGGTGATGAGGAGGTATGTACATACCAATGTTTATGGAATTTATTACATGTGAATATTATATCAGTACCAATGTTTATGGAATTTATTACATGCGAATATTATATCAGTTTTTGTGGGTTCTAGAACGATCCGTCTCCACCACCCTCCCCATCGCCGCCGGAGACGCCGCCGCCGGAGACGCCGCCGCCGGAGACACCACCACCGCGAGAGACCCCATCGCCGCCGGAGAACTTGGTTGAGCGAGTGGCGAGGATTCGGTTTTTTTCCCGCATTTTCGGTGGCCGCGAATGCTGCGACCACTTCCAAACGGCGACGACGATAGGCCGCTAAGGCCACCTCGCAGCACCCCGCGGCTTGCGTCTCCACCACCTTCGCCGCCGCCGGAGGAATAATTTTTTTATTTTTTTATTTTTTTATTTATTTACTTTATAATCAACAAAATATATATTTCAAACATATATTATTTCTCCAATTTTATTTATTTACCCGTCTTCCACATTCTCTCCTCATATAAATCTAAGGCTGGACCGTGTACGAAGGAGGGGAAAGAAATTAGATCTCTTTTTAATGATGTAAATTGTTTTAAAAAATACATTTATTTCTGATTTTTTAACCACCAATTATATAATTTGAATACATTTTGTAATGCGCAAATCTTTCTTTTTTTTTTGGAAAAAACAATCCTTTTCATGGATGCTACATCGAAATGTATTATCGGTATCAAGTTCTTCTAAACGCCCGATATCTTCATATACAACATCCATGGTCTCGATTGGCACATGTTCCTCCACCAAATCTACCAACCAGTCTCGTTTTTGGGATCCTTTCACATATACGAGAGTACTTGGATCGTCACCCACAACTGCCGCTGTAATCAATTGTTTTGCTTCGTGGTGTGGAACGAAACCATCCTCATTCCATGACAATCCATGGACGTTCTTTGTCACCCAAGCAGCTTGGGATTTGTCGGCTACAGACAACGCACTCCAAGTAAATGGTCTTTGGAATATATAGTGTGCGATAATGCTTCCTTTTCTCAGCACTGCAACTTCCTTTACGACAAACTTGTCGTTGTGGAAGAATCCTTGTATGTCAACAAACGTTGGTACCATCACAACAATATCTTTCAAACTATACCGCAATATGATGTGTCCAGCTCTTAAATACTACAGATACTGCTGATGCTGCAATTTATGTGATTCTGTGCACAACGTTGGACAGTGGACAGTATTCGACGACACGATCATGCAAAATAAGACAATACGCAGTAGTATTTGCTGGTACGTTTTCTTTACAATCAAATTCTATTCGCACATCTACGGTTGCGCTCTTGATTGATTCGTTCTGTCGCGAGCAATCGATTACTACAAATGGTCCATACAACGAAAAGTTGTCTCTGTTGCAAAGCGTTTCGTAACAGTCGTATCCGTAATAAGCTTTACGAAAACGTGCATACATATCAAAAAGAATAGCATATCTGTTTTTATCAAAATCGAGATTCAAGTCATCGTATGGATAAAAGTCAGAGTTTAGATAAAGTTTCACGTTGGTCAAGTTACATGCATCGAAGTTGCTCGCATCTTGAGACATGATGTTCTTTCGACCAGTCTGCAGCGCAAAAATTACGTATCGCGGTTTCTCCAGCTGAGTTGCAGTTTTAACGGCCCACGAATGTTTAGTTGTACTTTGCAATAATGGGTACTCGTACAGGTCCCACGAACGAAAACTCATGCTTACGTATTGCCCGTTTTCCAAAATCCGCAACATCGATAGTTTATTCGTATCGTTCAGTATAATGCGAGGCATTCGCCACTGTATCTTTAGTAATTCGATCTCTGGCTCCAGCACGGAATTTGCAACGACGCTGTTGTTATCGCTGCGAGCGCGTATAAGAATGAGCTCATGACGAGCATTGATTACTATACGCTTGTAATCTTCGCAAAAACCCAACAACATGTTTAGCGGTACGCAAAAGTTAAACTAACCTGTCGGTATGTTTGACTGTGTGACCCATCCTGCATTCCGTAAAATTAGCGATTTATCAAATGTTGATGACACGAAGGTTTTGATGGTACTTGTTATTCCAACGTTTCTGTTACGATCGATCTCCACACCATTGAGTTCATATCGAATTTCATCAAACATAAACGCAACACAATTATTTCCGAGATATGCTTCCAACTCCTTGTTTGGCTTCTTTACTGTGAATCTTCCTTCAACGTATAGAAAGCTCTCGCTTGGCAACGTGCATAAATCCTGCTGTTGTATAGGTATTCGTATCTCATCGCTGTGTCCAAACGTTGTGTTGGCGTATGGGTTATACGTATGAGTCTCCATCTTGACGATGCTGTCGTCAAAGATCGGTTTGCCTCCACTGTTTAAGATATTAGCCATTTCGTACAACAAAACTCAACGATTTCAGAAATTCAATATTCGATGCGGTGAGTTTCGCGGGTGATCCAATTGCCTTCTCGCCTGATGGTTTTAGACAGTCAATATTCGATACAGTGAGGTGTGCCGACGATTGAATTGTCTTCTCTTTGTTTTCACGTGTTGTCTGTTTCACCTGCTCCGCTTCGTTCAGCACAAGCATCTCCTACTACAGCCGTTGTCTCCGTACATGCAGTCGAACGGTGATCTGTTCCCCTCGAAAATCGAGCAATTGACCGTCTTGATCCGCAACGCGAATCGTTAAATCCGAAATGCTTCGCGCAGTGATTGGGAGGTAAATGATCTGTGCTGGTCTTTCCGATATCTTATATCCAGGTGGAACGGTAGGCGAAAACTCATGTATCGTGTGCACGCACTTGTTATTGCTGTAAGCACCAGCCGTCACGTTGCATTCAATGCGAATAATATTTACGTTCATTATATTGATTGGTGCATCCGATTCGTGCCATTTCCGCGGTTGTAGCACCCGATTCGTCGAAAACCCCAGCAACGAGCCGATAGTATTGGGTTTGGTAAAATTTATGCTGTAATCACACTTGATTTCGCTCTTCATCGTATTGTTGTTGGCTCTAAGCATCATGGGGGTTCCTTCATTACCCTGTGAAAGCGATCGTTGCAAATACATGCGAATGTCGTCCAGCTCATAAGATCCCTCGGGAATAATGATTTCCTTATCATCGTTATCATAGTAAAATTTATTATTCGACAAATTTATATTCGGTATAGTGTAATAAGTCTCAAAGTCCATAAGACCGAGCTGATAATCACCATTGCTCAAATCGATGGCTGGAAAATAGCTTACTGCGAGAATGCTACTTTGACCGGTGAGCGTTAGCGTCAGCGACATGTTCAAACGGATACTGGAGTTAAGGTGAGCAATGACTGCCCTTAAATTGATTGTCAACCGACTGTAGAAACTGTAAACATAGCTGTCCACAATTGCTTTGATTATAGCGCTGATAAGACATGTGATTATACTCGATTACGCTATTCTTCAAATATTGTATCAGTTCCCTCGGCGGCTGAAGATTGCCAAAACTATCAAAATATATGGAACATGTTCCCCGTTTTGCATACGCCACCCAATGAGTACCTGGTCCTTCAACAGTATCCAAATTTACGATTCCGCTCTCGTTCCTGCGTACCCCATCTGTTGGTAAAGTATTGCGCATAAAAATACCTCTGAAATATGGAATACGCATGCGCTTTGCGAGTTGCTGTAGTTGTATGTTGGTGGTTACGCCTTCAGGCATTTTAATTTTGACGTTTTTTTTCTCTTTGAGACTCCCGCCCGCGTTTGTACGGCGCGAGATAAAGTCCATGACCTTCCATGGCGAGATTGTGACGTTTTATTTCTTCCAGCTGACGCTGCATTGCCTTCTTATCGTTCACAGCCTTCGCGACTCCTGCCGCCCCTCCGACCAATGAGCCGAGAACCCCAATAATGGTAAAATCGGTAGGATACCGCCACGTTTTGCCATTGGAAGTATTCGTTTCTTCGAACCACTCTTCTTTTTCTTTTTCAAACCCATACCGAATTTTGTCTTAGCCTTCATAGTCGCCCAAACGGTTGTAGCGGCAGCCTTTTCCCCGAGACTGGAATCTCTCGCGGTAATGCGTTCTCGCGCTTTCGCTGCTAGGATGTTGTCGGCCGCGTGTCGTTTTCCGAGATCGTTATTTTGTGAATACGCTATATCATGCTCGCGGCACGCGACATCCAGCGGATTTATACCTTGATCGCCTCGCGCCAAGCGTTTCTCTAAATGTGTCCCAGGACCACAATACTGATAACCTGGAATATGTAATTCAATCGGAAGTGTGTTTATAACACGATTTAATAGACCTTTTCCAATTTTTGTTGACATTCGCCACAGTTGTTTATCAATGGTGGTGAACTGCCAATGTGCATTCTGCTGACTCGACAGGCTATATTTGAACACTGATCGTTCCAGCTCTATGCATCGCTATAAATAGACCAGCTCTCTCGATTGGATCATCATTCGTATAGCACCTCGATAAAATATGCAGTTCATACGCCAATCACCTATGATCAAAGTGACTAATGTAGACAAAAAGACACAGTCTGAGGAAGAGGTGCGCAAACATGGAAATATGCTGCCCACCTCTATACGCGGTATAATCTGCGGTCCATCGAATTGTGGTAAAACGAACGTGTTGATTAGTTTGTTAGAAAGTCCGTACGGCGTTCGTTTCGAAAACATATACATGTACTCGAAATCGTTACAACAACCGAAATATCAATATTTAGAAAATATATTCTCATCGATAGACGAAATTGGTTATTTTACATTTTCGAATAACAGCGACGTCGTTCCGCCGAGCGAGGCACTTCCGAATTCCATTTTTATCTTTGATGATGTGGCATGCGATAAGCAAAACACGGTAAGAGAATACTTTGCAATGGGTAGGCACTCGGACGTTGACTGTTTCTATCTTTGTCAAACATATGCGAAAATACCGAAGCATCTGATACGCGACAACGCGAACCTGCTGATCATGTTCAAACAAGATGGTACTAATCTGAAACATGTGTACAACGATCATGTAAACACCGACATGTCATTTGAGAATTTCTGCACATTGTGTACCACCTGTTGGCAAGAAAAATATGGATTTGTAGTGATTGATAAAGACAGTGCATTATGGAATGGTCGCTATAGAAAAGGATTTAATGATTTTGCAATATCGTAACATGTCCAGTTACTTCCTATACGTTGACAAAGCAGTGTTCCAACATGAGCAGCAGCAATATTGAAGATCGTGAAAGGATAGCGAAACAGATTGCAAAAACGAGCGATGTGATTCGTAGAAAGTATCGTGAATTGAAAACCGGTAAAATGGAGGAAGAGATTGCACTGGAAAAACACTTTAAGCCTGTTACTGAGCCGCTGAAGGCAATTGCCAACAACACGTTAAAAAATTATGATGTTTACAATAATATAGATATCGGAAGCGAGCCATTGTTCACGTCAAATATCAAGGAATCGGATAAAACACAATCACATTTATGGCTAAATCTTCCAAAACCATCACAAATAAAAACCTAGATTAAGCAGTTTACTCGACGTGAATCCGATGACCTCTACACCGGTCTCTACATCGATTAGGACAGTACCAACAATAAAAGCCCAGTAAGATTAAGCAGTTTACCCGATATGAATCTGATGACCTCTATACCGATTAAGCCAGTACCAGCAACAAGAAGCTTAGCAAACGAAGATGCTTTTGATAGTCCAAAAGCTTAGCAAACGAAGATGTTTTGAAAGTCCAAAAGCAGTTTCTCGACGTCTGTTCGAAGTCGGCTGCAAACGTCGGAAGGTGAAGAAACGTTGCGGAATCACCTAGGTCCACTGAGTCAAAAATACATCGCGCCTGTATTACGCGGTGATGTGAAGGATGGTATGGATCATGTGTACGGTGTTTATCTCGACAGTGATGGGCCGATGCTTGGTAATAAACGTGTTGACGTGGACAATGCCGATAACATAATTATCGATGGCATACGATATTCTGGTACGCCCGGCCTTTATGAATTGATATTTAAGAAAATTCCAGATGACAACATTTATACTGAGGCTGATGAACATAAATATAGGGACATACTGCTGACCACGAGTGCGCATAAGTACAAACATGATTCATATGGTAAAACATTAGGTAATAAAGGATACAAGTATAACTATGTAATCAAGCCATTATTGAATGATAAAAAAGTTGGAAAGGGCATACCAAGCTCCATGAGATTAACTAGCAACAAGATTGATTATGTTCATTGGAACGATCCCAACGAACTCGTAGATCGGCTTCGACTGCTCGAGGCTTCGCGTCAAGCCGGTCACAATGCACATAACAATGAGATGTTATCGATTATCGAGGAGCTTCGCGAGGCAGAACTCATTATAAATTAACCTGCACTTTTGACGATGCTGTCAATCGATATCAAAATGCCAATCAACAAGTTTGGGTCATCGTTTGGAACAGTGGAATCATACTATCGCTGGAATGGAGTAGTCAGAAATTATGTACGTGACAATGCTCTTTGTATTGCTGGTGCCAATTACGATGCAAAGTCGCGCAAAGATTCGACGGGTAGCACCACCTGTAGAAGATGGCGATGCTATCAACAAGCTGTACTTGCAAGAAAACATGACAATTATACAAAATCGACAAGATGAATTCGACAAGAAGATGATCATATTTCAAGATTATGTTCAGAGCTTGAAAGACCAGCTGAATCAATTGGAGAGGGGTATTATCGAATTCCGAAATCAAATACATCAATAGCTGGACGTTGGGGCGTTGGGACGTTGGGACGTTGGGGGGACGTTGGGAAGTTGGGGGACGTTGGAACGTTGGGACGTTGGGACGTTGGGGGACGTTGGGACGTTGGGGGACGTTGGGACGTTGGGGCGTTGGGACGTTGGGACGTTGGGGACGTTGGGGGACGTTGGGACGTTGGGACGTTGGGGACGTTGGGACGTTGGGGACGTTGGGACGTTGTGACGTTGGGGGACGTTGGGACGTTGGGGGACGTTGGGACGTTGGGGACGTTGGGGCGTTGGGGACGTTGGGGCGTTTGAAGGTCGATTTGATGTTTAATAAGACGTGTATGCCAAGTCTTGGCATCAGTGGCGAGTCATACATGGCTGAGAAAAAGAAAACCCCCAGTATTGAGAAACGGCGTCTTGTGGAAGAATTGCATGCTCCGGCGAGAAGACATTTTCCCCGAAGACGCGTCATAGTACATGGATACGATGATCTATGGCAAGCGGACGTGGTCGAGATGCGTCCTTACACGCGGTATAACAGAGGCTTCCATTACATACTCACTGTTATCGATGTGCTGAGTAAGCATGCGTGGGCTATACCCTCAAAACCAAGAATGGAACTGAGGTTTCTACTGCGATTGGGAAGATAATCCGAGACGGCGGAAGGTATCCGAAAAATTTGCAGACCGACAAAGGAAAGGAATTTTACAACGCAAATGTGCAAAAACTTTTGTCAAAATACAGCATAAATCATTATTCAACGTATTCAGTGATGAAAGCATCAGTCGTTGAGCGATTTAATCGTACGCTCAAAAACAACATGTGGAAAATGTTTACCCTTAATGGAAATTACAAATGGATCGATTCGATTCAACATCTCGTATCAAAGTACAACGCGCGAAAGCATCGAACTATTGGTATGCGACCAATTGACGTTACACCAACAAACGCCGCTAAGCTCTTAACAACGGTGTATAGTCATGTAAAAATTGCCGCTCCCGCACGATTCAAAGTGGGAGATGCGGTACGCGTGAGCAAATTTAAGACAATTTTTGAAAAAGGTTACACACCGAATTGGAGCACTGAAATATTTACAATCGCCGAGGTACAGAAAACTAATCCTCCAACGTATCTGCTGAAAGATGCTTATGAAAAACCAATTGCCGGAGGATTCTACGAACACGAGTTGCAACGAGTTGCTAATTCCGACGTGTATCTGGTTGAAAAAATATTACGTAAAAAGGGGAACAGTGTGTACGTAAAATGGTTAGGACTCAATAACTCGCACAATTCATGGATCCATAAAAGTAATGTTTTATAATCATTTGTTGCTTTAATAAATATATCATATTTTAAAGGCATCTAATTTCTTTTCCCGCGCCCATAATGCTTGTCAATGTTATACGTTCTGCTGAGGTTGCATTTTTGCACGTGTTCATGGTAATATAAAAGATATTTGCAAACATTGCACTTTTCGCAGAAGAACACGTGACATCAAAAAATTCCTCTCCCCCCCACACTATGCCCCACCCGCTTCGCATGATACACATGATTTCGGTCGATTCGTACCGCGAATGTGATGTCATAGAATTTGCACGTTTGGACGTGTTCAAGGTAATCTAAAAACGCTTTTGCAAAAGTTGCACTTTTCGCAGAAGAATACGTGACATAAAAATTCCTCTCCCCGCCGCACTATGCCCCACCCGCTTCGCATGATACACATATTTTTATGTGCTGCACACTCGTTTTGATAGTATCGTCGTCGCCGTCGTCGTGAAACGTTATGGATTCTACAAACATGAATTACTACATTTCTCGCGAAACGGTGTGCATAAGTCGCGAGTAAGTGTTATTATCATCATTTCCTTAGCATTATTACTTACCTTTCATTCTTTACATACTTTTTCTATATGTTACGATAGCAATAAACAACGTTCGACGCCTTATATACTGGGGAGGAGGTTTGCCCTCACATCCACGGCATACAAGTATCTGGATATTAGAATCGCGGTAGGATCTGTGTCCGCTGTGGAAATTATTCTTGGCGATACTCGAGGAAATGTGTTGTTGTTGCCACACTCGACATGGACGACATTGATTCAGAAACGCGAGGATATCGAACAACATGTAAAATCAGCTCCTTCTCCAACGCCATTAACGATTTGTGATTTGGTGCTTACGGTGGTTACAATGCGTGGCATGAACCTTGTGCAAATGAAATTGTATGATGCCTACATGTATATGAAACCATCGACTGTATTATTTTTATTCGAACTGGAACTGTGTGTTGAGCACGCGTATTCATGGCTGTGTCAAAATACGCACTATGTCAGCGAGAAATATAAACAATTTGTAACTATATTAAAACGGAACAGTATTGCGCATAAACATGAGGCCGTCAAAATCCTTCGTGAATATTATGATAAAAATTCTCCTGCGGATTGCGAGCTGTTGACATTTGCAGTGAATAATATGTTATACGATGCTATTAATAATTAAATAAAAAATATATCTAATTTTGTAATTACATAATTTATACTCTCACTGAATTGTAATAAAAGATTAAATATATAAATTTTATAAAAAAAGCAAAAATTTCTTCCCCCTTTTACCGACATCTGACAATTACCTCTTTCCGATAATTACCAAATAATTTATACTCTCACTGAATTGTAATAAAAGATTAAATATATCACTTTTATAAAAAATAGTAAAAGACATCTAATTTCTTTCCCTTTTACCGACATCTGACAATTATCTCTTTCTGATAATTACCAACCATTGATATCAATTACCGACCTAATTACCAACCGTTGATACTAATTACCGACCTAATTACCAACCGTTGATACTAATTACCGACCTAATTACCGACCGTTGATACTAATTACCGACCTAATTACCGACCGTTGATACTAATTACCGACCTAATTACCGACCCCCCACCACAGCGCTCCCCCCACGGTCGGGCCCACCCCCACCCCACTCCCCCCTGGCCCCCGATTCCCCCCTCCCACGCACCCCGGCCCCCCACCCCACTCCCCCTGACCCTCGATTCCCCCCTCCCCCGCACCCCCCCTCTGGGACCATGGCTCAGAACTCCCCTTATACACCTACTCCCCACCCCCGCGCGACGGTCGACGCGGTGACGATACATCATCGCGTGCGACCGCGCGAGGAGATCCATGGGCGGCATTCCCGCAAGAACCGTCGCCGCCTCATGTGACACGGTCCGGTACCCGCGGACGAATCTTAGAGCCATCCGCCTCTGCACCCGACGCAGCATAGTCATGCCGCGCCGGGAGGCCGCCAGGTCTTCCGCCCAGACGGGGGCCCCGTATAGGACCACCGACTGAACCATTGCCACATAGAGGCGGCGAACTCGGCCCGCCGGGCCCCCAGGTTGGGCAGAATCCGGCCCAAAGCCCCGACAATCCTCTCCAGCCGGGGACCAGGTAGCGGAAATGCTCCTCGAAGCGCCAGTGGCTATCGAGGATCAGCCCCAGATACCTCATCTGGGGCTTCACCTCGATATTAGCCTCACCCACGCGGATCAGAGGGGTGGCGGATCCTGCCGAGGTGAATGGAACGCTATCACCTCGGTCTTATGGACCGCCACCGTCATCCCCATCCCTCTGATCCGGTCGACGACGCGTTGCGCCCCCTCCTCCGCGAGACGCTTGGCCCTCCCCAGTGCGCCCCGACGGCCAGCACCAGTGTGTCATCTGCATAACACACGGCGCTGACGCCGTCGGGAAGGTCGGCCCGCAACACTGCGTCGTACGCGATGTTCCACAGGAGTGGCCCGAGGACCGACCCCTGCGGAACACCGCAGTACACCTCCCTCCGCATATGCCCATCCCGGCTCGGATACTCGATCCACCTGCCGCGGAGATAATCCCCGATGATCGCCCCGAGACAAGGGGGGACCCGATGATATTCGAGCAACCTCCTTATCTCCTCCCAGGGCAGGGTGTTAAAGGCGTTGGCAATATCCAAGGATATTGCCAAAGCCACCCCTCCCCGGGGAGACGGCCGACTCCGAGAGGGCCCTGACACGACCTATCGCGTCGATGGTCGATCGACCCTCCCGGAAACCGTACTGGCAGTCGGCCAGGCCGGGGGCACCCCGCGCCAGGTGCTCGACGAGGCGGGCAGCAATCACCCGCTCGAAGAGCTTGCCCACCTCGTCGAGGAGACAGATGGGCCGGTATGCGGAGGGAGACTCCGCGGGCCGACCCTCCTTCCGGAGGAGGACCATCCTCGCCACCTTCCAACTGGATGGGAATCGCCCGTCCCTCAGGCATCGGTCGAACAACCGCCTGAGGTCAGCCCCAAGGACGCCCTGGGTCAAGACCCAAACCCGGCCGGGCACACCATCCGGACCCGGGGCCGTGTTACGCGCCCCGAGCCGTCTGATGGCCGCGGCCAGCTCCCCTGAGTGACCCCCAGTTCGGCCGCCCACTCCCTTGGGACTGCCGCCTCCGCCGGAGGACGTGGTCCCCTCACCCGAATTGGGAAAAGAGTATTGACCACGTCCTCCAGCAGCCGGGGTCAAGACCCTCGGTGACGGGGGGGCGCCCACGGGCGGAGCTTCTTCAGCACCACCCTGTACGGGCGCCCCCAAGGATCGTCATCGATTGTCTGGAGGAGATCCTTCCATGCCTGGGCCTTGGCCCGTTTGATGGCGACCTGTAGAGCAACCCGCGCCATCCGGTATGCCTCATACAGGTCATCTGCCCTCGCTCGCGCCACGCCATCGTCCGGTCGTAGACGACAGCGCGCGCGGGCGTACTGGCGTCGGGCGCGGACACTCGCGACCCGCAGTTCCGCGATCGCGGCCGACCACCAGTACACCGCCCGGCGAGGAGAAGCTCGCCCGACCCGGGGCATCGACGCGTCGCAAATGGTTGCGACTAGTACCCCGAGCCGGGCAGCCTCCTCCTCCATGCTTGGCAACTCGGCCGCCACCTGCGGCCAAGTTGCAGCGAGGGCAGCTGCCATCAGGGCGTCCTTGTCCAGGCGCCGAAGCGCCCAGCGGCGCGGTGGGATGCCATCCGGGCGGCGGTGCCGGGACGCAGCCCCGGCGGCAGAGACCTCCATCCGGATATACCGGTGATATGAGAGTGTCTCTGCCTTCGGGGCCACCACGGGGTCGGCATCCTCTAATACAATCGCCCACCCCGTCCAGGTACTCCGCATATGCGGCGAGGTCACAATTGGGCGACACATAGCAGCCCACAACCGCGATGGTCCCCATTGGACCACCAGAAACCCCTCCCCGATGCAGGATGGTAACGGGAGGAGTCTGGCGGCCACGCCCAGGCCATCGCCACCAAACCGCACAGGCACCCGACCCAATTGGGCTGGTCGGGAACCATATACGGCTCGGCGGCGATGGCCAGGCCTACCCTTTGGGCCCGCAGTGTGTGGACAAACATGTCCTGTGCCCTGCGAGCCCTCGCCAAATTGGCCTGGAGGAGTGTGAACTCTAGGCTTTCACGACCTCCTCCAGGCCATTACCCTCTGTCGGGGAGGTGACCTCCCCTTTCGACTCCGCCGCCGGGAGGGGCCCATCCCCCCCGGCAGCTTCATCCACCTCCATAGACGGGAGGGCCACAGCGGGCTCCGCCTGCTTGTTTGCTGGGGCCACAGCCCCAGCCCCACCTCCTTCGCTGTGGTAGCGAGACGGGCCTTATCGTCCCCTCCCACCTTTCTGACGGGTGCTCTCTGCCCCTTGGCCCGCCCTACACGGCATTTTCTGGCTGGGGGGGCACACCCCTGTCCACCCAGTCGGTGCCCCGTGGGTCTCCACGGTATATCCACGCAAAGTGGACATACCGGTGACGCCGCGCTACACTGCTTGGCGCGGTGGTCGGAGGAGCCGCAGTTGTAGCAGCGGCCACTCCGATCCACCGTCGCCGTGCACCGCTGCTTGACGTGACCCGTCTCAAGGCAGCGGTAGCACTGCAGGGGTCGCGGCGCAAGGACCTCCACCCTGGCGGAGGTCCATCCCACCTTAACCCTCCCGGCCGCCGCAATTTTGAAGGCGGCCGTGATGGGGCACCTAACCCAGATAGTGCCCAGAGATGTGGGGGTTCGGTGTATATCGCCTACCTGGACCCCCTCCTGCGGGCACTCACCCAAGGCTGCTATGGCCTCGCGGACCTCCTCCGGTGTGGCAGCATCATCTAGCCCGCTCACCCGCAGCTCGCTCCGCTTCATCGGGCGGGCCACCCTGACCGCCATCCCGGTCAGGGCCTCCCTCATCTTGTCGGCCAGGGCGTCCGCCTTGGCCTCCCACTCGGGCCCGGGGATCTCGAGCAACAGCCCCCCCGTGATTGCCCGCTTCACCTTTACCTCAGCGATGCCGAGATCCGCGAGTTTGATACTCGCTCGCGCCCTTGACATCGCCTCGGCCAAGGCGGCAGCCGAGCCCTCTTCAGCATCGAGGGCTACTGCCGCCGTTTTTGGCAGACGGCCGCCCACCGGAGCTGTTTTAGACCCCTGCATCGGCCGGACTTGGCCGGCTTTCGCGGCGGACTGGACGGGCCTTTGACTGGCTCGCCCACACTTCACCGCCTCCGCCCACGATTGCCCGGCCGTACTCCCCGCCGGGCCCCTAGCCGCCGGCAAGTTTAGGGAGACAGACGGAGGGGGAATGGTTACTCGGGACTGGGGACGACCCCGGGCTCCTTTCCCCCCCGCGTCAGCAACGGAAGAGGACGAGCCAGGTAAGAGGGCAGACAGCCTCAGCTTCTGCCTGGCCCTCTGCTCCCTTTTCTTCCTCGTTCTTCTGTTGGTGGCCGTCATGCCACCCGCCTTCCCGGGTTGCGCCGCCGTCTCGTGTCCTGCTCCGGTTGCGGCTGCCGACGTGCCCGCCGGGTCCTTCAGCCTACCGACCCGCGGCCGCACAACCGCACCAGATGGGGCGACCGGGCGAGCGAGGGAGCGAATCATCTCCTCCCGCAACGCCAGAAACCGCTCCTCCAACGCCACCTCTACGCCCCTTAAAAAAGGCCTCCACCTCACCCGAGGCGGGAAGCACAGGTGAAATAGGAGAAGGAAGAGCTCCAGCCCCCTCTCGACCCTCAGCTGCCACCTCCACCACCTCGCCACTACCCGCACCAGCTGCCGTGGACGGGCAAGCCTCCTGTCCCGGATCCGCAATGGGGGCGGCATCCGCTTCGAGGCCGGTTGACGCGTGGTGGGCCACTGCTTCTGGCGTTTCCACGGGTTCGGGAATATTCGCTCCCCGACCCATGAGAGCCGCCAGCTCTCGCCGCGCCTCCCGCAGCTCCCCTTCGAGCTGCCGCTCCTGCGTTCTCCGGGTGGAAGCGACCATCATTCGCCTCTGTAATTCGGTCGCAGCTACCCGGATGAATTCCGCCGCAAACTTGAGGTCCCTGACTGAGGTCCCCTTTAAGTTGGCCGACCTCTCCGCAACCTCGACCACTTTATCCGCCTCGTCGAGGATCTCTGCGTAAAGGGCCTCCCCCTCCTTCCCCATCTCAGCACGAACATTCTCGCTCAAGATGTCCCTCTTCCTCTTCTTATTTCGCCCCGCAACAAATACGCGCCACTCCGCCGAAGAAGCCGCCGAGCTAGCGCTCCCTGGCTCTTCCGGGTCCGCCTGACGCTTCCCCCTAGAAGCCGCCTCACGAGCCCGTTCCGTCCTCTCCAAACGCCGCGAGGCAGCAGCGGCCGCGAGACGAGATCCCGCGCTGCCTCCCTCCGTTCCCATGGTTGCTTCGTTTTTTAAAGATGCCATAACTACAGTGATTAATTTCCTCCGGTTCGCCCATCATGGGACCCCACCGCAGTGGGGTACTATCCCAGGTAAGAATTACCTAGTTAAGGATGCCGAAGCTGAGAAGCAGCTTGTCGGGTGGTCAACCCTATCGACACCAAATTGACTCTACCGAAAAATGTTACGGGATAGGCCCGCGCCATAATTGATGCTAAAGGTTTTCGTCACCCCTATCGAATGAGCGACGCCGGATCCGAGCCGACGCCAAACTCAGACCTCAGGCTAGACGGTGCGCCGATTTATCCTACGACGCTCCGGGTATGAGGAAATATTGACCGGATAATCCTCCACACCCGCGCCCGGTGAGTTCGCTTCAACCCCGTCATAGGCTCCAGTCAGTTGGTGAGTGAGCGGTTCTTCCACGTTTAACGTGCGGTTTCACGGGATCACCGAAGTTTACCCATATTACTCCCGCAGAGGTCAGGTACTAACATCACCCACCAACACCGGAGGGGGGCTACTACTCCAACCTTGGTTAGTCTAACGGGAATATCCACGAGTCACCGACCACAGCCCATTCACACACACAACCCATTCATCCCGTGTTTGGTCCGCGGGAGCTAGCGCTCCGACCACCAAGATGCCATGCGAGGATGCGGCCACCAGCCCTCTCAGGTTGACGACCCCACCCCAGCATCCCATCCCAGCAGCTTCCCCTATCCGCCACCTGGGGACGCGCCACGTAGGGGTTCACCTCCCCTGCCGCTTGGATAACCAAACGGGTGCGTGGAACGAACTGCTAACCTACTAACTAACAGACAAAATAACTAAATAAACGCAAACAGTCTAACTAACTGAAAACTCGCTATCTATCTGCAAACAATCTAACTAACTGCAAACTAACTAACTAACTGCAAACTAACTAACTAACTGCAAACTAACTAACTAACATGCAAACTAACTAATATAATGCAAACTAACTAACTAAGTGACAAACAAGCTATCTAACTGACAAACTAACTAACTAACTGACAAACTAACTAAACAACTCCAAACTGTCTAACTAACTGCAAACTAGCTAACTAACTGACAAACTGACTAACTAACTGACAAACTAACTTAAAAACTGCAAGCAAACTAACTAAATAACTGCTAGCTAGATAACTAACTGTAAACAAACTGACTCACTGACAATCCAACTAATTTACTGCAAAACTAACTAAATAACTGCAAAACATCTAACCAACTGCAAACTAGCTAACTATCTGCAAATAATCTATCTAACTGCAAACTATCGTACTAACTGACAAACTAACTATCTAACTGACAACTAACTAACTAACTGACAAACTAACTAAATAGCTGCAAACTATCTAACTAAATGCAAGCCAGCTAACTATCTGCAAACCAACTAACTAACTGCAAACTAACTAAATAACTGACAATCTAACCAAAAACTGCAAACAACCTAACTAACTGCAAACTTGCTAACTATCTGCAAACAATCTAACTAACTGACAAACTGACTAACTAACTGACAAGCTAACTTACTAACTGCAAGCTAACTAACTAACTGACTAACTAACTAAATAATTGCTGACAATCTAACTAACTGCAAACTAACGAACTAACTGAAAGCTAACAAACTAACTGACAAACATACTAACTAACTGCAAACTAACTGACTAAATGACAAACTAAATAACTAAATGCGAACAAAGTAACTAACTACAAACTAACTAGCTAACATAGAATCTAACTAATATAATGAAATCTATCTAACTAAGTGTCAAACTAACTATCTAACTCACAAACTAACTAACTAACTGACAAACTAACTTAACAACTGCAAACTGTCTAACTAACTGCAAACTAGCTAGCTAACTGCAAACAATCTAACTAACTGACAAACTGACTAACTAACTGACAAGCTAACTTACTAACTGCAAGCTAACTAACTAACTGACAAACTAACTAAATAACTGCTGAAAATGTAACTAACTGCAAACTAACGAACTAACTGAAAGCTAACAAACTAACTGACAAACATTCTAACTAACTGCAAACTAACTAACTAACGGACAAACTAAATAACTAACTGCTAACAAACTAAGTAACTGCAAACTAACTAACTAACATACAAATTAATTAATATAATGAAAACTAACTAACTAACTGATAAACTAACTATGCCACTGACAAGCTAAATATCTAACTGCTAACAAACAAACTAAATGCAAACTAACTAACTAACATACAAACTAATTAATATAATGTAAACTAACTAACTAAGTGACAAACTAACTAACTAAACAACTACAAACAAAGTAACTAACTGCAAACTGTCTAACTAACTGCCAACTAGCTATCTATCTGCAAACAATCTAACTAACTTACAAACTAACTAATATAATGAAAACTAACTAACTAACTGATAAACTAACTATGCAACTGACAAACTAAATAACTAACTGCTAACAAACAAACTAAATGCAAACTAACTAACTAACATACAAACTAACTAATATAATGCAAACCAAATAACTAACTGACAAACTAACTAAACAACTGCAAACTGTCTAACTTACTGCAAACTAGCTAACTATGTGCAAACAATCTAACTAACTGCAAACTAACTAACTAACTGCAAACAATCTAACTACCTGACAAACTAACTATCTAACTGAAAAACTAATTAACTTACTGCAAACTAACTAACTAACTGTCAAACTAACTAACTAACTGCAAACTAACTGACTAACTGACAAACTAAATCACTAACTGCAAACAAACTAAATAACTTACAAAAGTTACTAATATAATGCAAACTAACTAAGAAACTGACAAACTAACTATCCAACTGACAAACTAAACAAACAAACTGACTAACAAACTGTCTACCTGAAACTCACTAACTAACTCACAAACTAACTAAATAACTGCAAACTATCTAACTAAATGCAAGCCAGCTAACTATCTGCAAGCAATCTAACTAACTACAAACTTACTAAATATCTGAAAACTAACTAACTAACTGCAAACTAGCTAACTAACTGCAAACTATCGTACTAACTGACAAACTAACTATCTAACTGACAAACTAAATAACTAACTGACAAACTAACTAAATAACTGCAAACTATCTAACTAAATGCAAGCCAGCTAACTATCTGCAAACAATCTAACTTACTGCAAACTAACTAACTAACTGCAAACAATCTAAGTAACTCCAAACTAACTAACTAACTGACTAACTAACATAGTAACTGACAAACTAACAAACTAACCGAAAACTAACTAACTATCTCAAAACTAACGAACTAACTGCGAACTAACAAAATAACTGCAAACTATCTAACTAACCGTCAAACAATGTAACTAACAGGCAAACAATATAACTAACTGGGAACTAACTGACTGTCTGACAAACTTACTAACTAACAGACAAACTAACTAACTAACTGCTAGCTAGATAACTAACTGTAAACAAACTAACTAACTGACAATAGAACTAATTTACTGCCAACTAACTATATAACTGTTAACAAACTAACTAACTGCAAACAAACTAACTAACATACAAACTAACTGATATAATGCAACCTAACTAACTAAGTAACAAACTAACTATCTAACTGACAAGCTAACTAACTAACTGCAACCTAAATAACTAACTTACAAACTAACTAACTAACTGTCAAACTAACTAACTAACTGATATACTGTCTAAATAACTTCAAACTAGATACCTAACTGCAAACAATCTAACTATCTGTAAACTATCGAACTAACTGACGAACTGACTAACTAACTGACAAACTAACTATCTAACTAATAAACTAACTAGCTAACTGCAAACTATCTAACTAATATAATGCAATCTAACTAACTAAGTAACAAACGAACTATCTAACTTACAAACTAACTATGTAACTGCAAACTAACTAAATAACTGCAAAATATCTAACTAACTTCAAACTAGCTAACTAACTGCAAACAATCTAACTCACTGCAAACGAACTAACTTACTGCAAACTAATTAACTAACTGACAAACTAACTAACAAACTGACAAAACTAACTAGCTAACTGCAAACTAACTTACTAACTGGCAAAAGGAATTAATATAATGCAAACTAACTAACAAACTGGCAAACTAACTAACTAACTGACAAACTAACTAACTAACTGACAAACTAGCAAACTAACTGCAAACTAACTAACTAACTGACAAACTAGCAAGCTAACTGCAAACTACCTAACTTAATGCAATAAACTAACTAACTAACTGCAAACTAACTAACTAACAGAAAAACTTTAACTAACTGGCAAACTAACTAAATAACTGACAAACTAACTAACTATCTGACAAACTAAATAATTTACTGCAAACTAACTAACTAACTGCAAAACTAAATAACTAACTGACAAACTAACTAACTAACTGCAAACTAACTAACTTACGGCAAACTACCTAACTTAATGCTAACTAACTAACTAACTGCAAACTAACTAACTAACAGACAAACTAAGTAACTAACTGGCAAACTAACTAAATAACTGACAAACTAACTAACTAGCTGACAAACTAATTAATTTACTGCAAACTAACTAACTAACTGCAAAATAAATAACTAACTGACAAACTAACTAACTAACTGCAAACTAACTAACTAACGGCAAACAAACTACCTAGCGGACAAACTAACAAACTAACTGCAAACTAACAAACTAACTGCAAACTAACTAACTTACTGCAAACTAACTAACTAACTGCAAGCTAACCAACTACTGCAAACTGACTAACTAACTGGCAAACTAACTTACTAACTTACAAACTTACTAACTAACTGCAAACTAACCAACTAACTGGAAACTAACTAACTATCTGACAAACTAACTATCAAACTGACAAACTACGTAACTAACTGGCGAACTAACTAACTATCTGTAAAATAACTAGCTAACTGACAAAACTAACTAACTAACTAACTGGCAAAAGTAACTAATATAACGCAAATTAACTAACAAACTGGCAAACTATCTAACTCACTGACAAACTCAACTAATTTACGGCAATATAACTAACTAACTGCAAACTAACTAACTAACTGTAAACTGACTAACTAACAGACAAACTAACTAACTAACTGCAAACAAACTAACTAACTGTCAAACTAACTTACTATCTGACAAACGAACTAACTAAATGTAAACTAACTAACTATCTGACAAAATAACTAACTAAATGTAAACTAACTAACTAACAGCAAACGAACTAACTGACTTAAGAACTAACTAACTAACTGACATATTAACTGACTCACTGCAAACTAACTAACTGACTGACAAACTAAATAACTAACTGCTAACAAACTAATTAACTGACTAACTAAATAACTGACTGCAAACTAGCTGTGTAACTGACAAAGTAACTAATTAACTACAAACTAACTAACGAACTGCAAACAATCTAACTAACTGCAAACTAACTAACTAACTCACAAACTGACTTACTAACTGACAAACTAACTAACTAACTTAGAAACTAACTAATATAATGCAAACTAACTCACAAACTCACAAACTAACTAACTAACTGCAAACAAACTTACTAACTGACAAACTAACTAACTAACTGCAACCTAGCTAACTAACTGACAAATTAACTAATATACTGCAAAGTAACTAACTAACTGAAAACTAACTAACTAGTATACTATCTAAATAACTTACTACCATAGAAGTAACTAACTAACTGCAAACTAAGTAACTACCTGACAAACAAACTATTTTACTGCAAACTAACTAACAAACAGCAATCTAACTAACTAACAAAGTGGCAAAATAACCAATTTACAGCAAACTATCTAACTAACTGCAATCTAGCTAAATAACAGACAAACTAACTAATACAATGCTATCTCACTAACTAACTGCAAACTAACTAACTAACAGACAAACAATCTAACTATCTGCAAACGACTTAACTAATTGACAAAGCAACAAACTAACAGCAAACTAACTAACTAACAGCAAACGAACTAACTGACTTAAAAACTAACTAACTAACTGACATATTAACAAACTTACTGCAAACAAACTAACTACTTGCAATCTAACGAACTAACTGACAATCTAAATAACTAACTGCTAACAAACTAAGTAACTAAATGCTAAAAACTAACTAACTGACAAACTAACTAACTAACTTACAAACTAACTAAGATAATGCAGACTAACTAACAGACTGACAAACTAACTATCTAACTGACAAACTAACTACGTAACTGACAGACTAACTAACTATCTCACAGAATAACTTACTAACTGCAAACTAACTAACTAACTGCAAACTAAATAAGTAACTAACTGACAAAGTAAATAATTTACTGCAAACTATCTAACTAACTGCAAACTAACTAATTAACTGCAAAAAACTAACTGAATAACTGCAAAATATCTAACTAACTGCAAACTAGCTAACTAACTGCAAACAATCTAACTATCTGCAAACTAACTAACTAACTGAAAACTAACTAACTAACTGACAAACTAACTAACTAACTGCAAACTTACTAACTAACTGCAAACTAACTAACTAACTGACAAACTAACTAACTAACTGCAAACTAACTAACTAACTGACAAACTGGCTAACTAACTGACAAACTAACTAACTAATTGCAAACTAACTGACTAAATGACAAACTAAATAACTAAATGCTAACAAAGTAACTAACTGCAAACTAACTAAATAACTGCAAAATATCTAACTAACTGCTAACTAGCTCACTAACTGCAAACAAACTAACTAACTGACCGACTAACTAACTAACTGACAGACTATCTTACTAACTGCAAACTAACTAACTAACTGCAAACTAAATAAGTAACTAACAGACAAAGTAAATAATTTACTACAAACTATCTAACTAACTGCAAACTAACTAACTAACTGCAAAAAACTAGCTGAATAACTGCAAAATATCTAACTAACTGCAAACTAGCTAACTAACTGCAAACAATCTAACGAACTAACTGACAAACTAAATAATTAACTGACTAACTAAATAACTAACTGCTAACAAACTAACTAACTTCAAACTAGCTGACTAACTCACAAACTAAATAACTAACTGCTAACAAACTAAATAACTGACAAACTAACTAACCAACTGCAAACTAACTAACTACCTGACAATCTAACTATTTTACTGCAAACTAACTAACTAACTGACAAACTAACGAGCTGACTGACAAACTGACTAACTAACTGCAAACTAACGAACTAACTGACAAACTCACTAACTAACTGACAAACTAACTAACTAACTGCAAACTAACTAACTAACTGACAAACTGGCTAACGAACTGACAAACTAACTAACTAATTGCAAACTAACTGACTAAATGACAAACTAAATAACTAAATGCTAACAAAGTAACTCACTGCAAACTAACTAACTAATATAATGCAATCTAACTAACTATGTGTCAAACTAACTAACTAACTGACAAACTAACTAAACAACTGCAAACTGTCTAACTAACTGAAAACTAGCTAACTATCTGCAAAGAATCTAACTAACTGCAAACTAGCTAACTATCTGCAAACTATCGTACTAACTGACAATCTAACTAACTAACTGACAAACTAACGATCTAACTGATAAACTAACTAACCAACTGCAAACCAACAAACTAACTGCAAACTAACTAACTAACTGACAAAATAAATAACTAACTGCAAACAAACAAAATAACTTACAAGGGTAACTAATATAATGCAAACTATCTAACAAACTGACAAACTATCTATCTAACTGACAAACTAACTAACTAACAGACAAAATTACTAAATAAATGCAAACTGTCTAACTAACTGAAAACTAGCTATCTATCTGCAAACAATCTAACTAACTGCAATCTAACTAACTGACTGCAAACTAACTAATATAATGATAACTAACTAACTAACTGACTAACAAACTGTCTAACTGAAAAACCAACTAACTAACTGGCAAAATAACTAAATAACTGCAAACTGTCTAACTAACTGCAAACTAGCTAACCATCTGCAAACTAACTAACTAAGTGACAAACTAACTAACTAACTGACAAACTAACTAACTAACTGACATACTAAATAACTTACAAGAGTAACTAATACAAGGCAAACTATCTAACAAACTGCAAACAAACTATCTAACTGACAACCTATCTAACTAATAGACAGGTCAACTAATTAACTGACAAGCTAACAAATTTAACGGAAACTAACTAACTAACTAACGGGCAAATTAAGTAACTAACAGCAAACTAACTAACTATCTAACTGACAACCTAACTAACTAATAGACAAGTTAACTATTTAACTGACATACTAACTAGTTTAACGCAAACTAACTAACTAACTGACAATAAAGCAAATTTGCTGCAAATTAACTAAATAAATCCAAACTATGTAACTAACTGCAAATTAGCTAACTAACTGCAAACAAACTAACTAAGTAACTGACAAATTAACTAAGTATCTGCAAACTAACTAACTAACTGACATACTAACTAAATAACTGCGAACTGTCCAACTAACTACAAACCAGGTAACTATCTGCAAAGAATCTAACTAACTGCAAACTAGCTAACTATCTGCAAACAATCTAAATAACTACAAACTATCTAACTAACACTCAGCAATCTAACTAACTGCAAACTAACTAACTAACCGGCAAACAATCTACCTAACTGCAAATTAACTAACTGTCTGACAATCTAACTAACTAACAGACAAACTAACTAACTAACTGCAAGCTAGATAACTAACTGTAAACAAACTAACTAACTGACAATCGAACTAATTTACTGCAAACTAACTAAATAACTGCAAAACATCTAACTAACTGCAAACTATCGTACTAACTGACAAACTAACTAACTAACTGACAAACTAACTATCTAACTGATAAACTAACTAACTAACTGCAAACCAACAAACTAACTGCAAACTAACTAACTAACTGACAAACTAAATAATTTACTGCAAACAAACAAAATAACTTACAAGGGTAACTAATATAATGCAAACTATCTCACAAACTGGCAAACTAACTATCTAACTGACAAACTAACTAACTAACTGACAATCTAACTAAATAACTGCAAACTATCCTAACTAAATGCAAGCCAGGTAACTATCTGCAAACAATCTAACTAACTGCAAACTAACTAACTAACTATAAACAATCTTCAGAACTGTATACTAACTTGCTAGAATAATGCAATCTAATTAACTAAGTAGCAAACTAACTATCTAACTGACAAACTAACTAACTAACTGACAAACTAACTAAATAACTGCAAATTGACTAACTAACTACAAACTAGCTAACTATATGCAAAGAATCTAACTAACTGCAAACTCGCTAACTATCTGCAAACAATCTAACTAACTACTAACTATCTAACTAACAGCAAGCAATCTAACTAACTGCAAACTAACTAACTAACCGGCAAACAACCTAACTAACTTCAAACTAACTAACTGTCTGACAATCTAACTAACTAACAGACAAACTAACTAACTAACTGCGAGATACATAACTAACTGTAAACAAACTAACTAACTGACAATCGAACTAATTTACTGCAAACTAACTAAATTACTGCAAAACATCTAACTATCTGCAAACTATGGTACTAACTGACAAACTAACTAAATAACTGACAAACTAACTATCTAACTTATAAACTAACTAACTAACTGCAAACCAACAAACTAACTGCAAACTAACTAACTAACTGACAAATTAAATTACTAACTGCCAACAAACAAAATAACTTACAAGGGTAACTAATATAATGCAAACTATCTAACAAACTGGCAAGCTAACTATCTAACTGACAAACTAACTAACTAACTGACAATCTAACTAAATAACTGAAAAACTATCAAACTAAATGCAAGCTAGCTAACTATCTGCAAACAATCTAACTAACTGCAAACTAACTAACTAACTGCAAACAATCTAACGAACTGCAAACTAACTAACTAACTGACAATCTAACTAAAAAACTGCAAACTATCTAACTAAATGCAAACTAGCTAACTATCTGCAAACAATCTAACTAACTGCAAACTAACTGACTAACTGCAAGCAATCATACTAACTGCAAGCTAACTAACTAACCGGCAATCAATCTAACTAACTGCGAACTAACTATCTAACTGGCAAACTAACTAACTACCATATAATCTAAGTAATATAATGCAAACTAACTAACTAACTGCAAACTAACTAACTAACATACAAACTAACTAATATAATGCAAACTAACTAACTAACTGACAAACAAACTATCTAACTGACAAACTAACTAACTAACAGACAAAATAACTAAATAAATGCAAACTGTCTAACTAACTGAATACTAGCTATCTATCTGCAAACAATCTAACTAACTGCAAACTAAATAACTAAATGCTAACAAAGTAACTAACTGCAAGCTAAGTAACTAGTATAATGCAATCTAGCTATCTAAGTAACAAACTAACTATCTAACTGACAAACTAATTAACTAACTGACAAACTAACTAAATAACTGCAAACTGTCTAACTAACTACAAACTAGCTAACTATCTGCAAAGAATCTAACTAACTGCAAACTAGCTAACTATCTGAGAACAATCTAAATAACTAACTGAAAAACTAACTAAATAACTGCAAAATATCTAACGAACTGCAAACTAGGTAACTAACGGCAAACAATCTAACTAACTGCAAACTAGCTAACTAACTGCAAACAATCTAGCTAACTGCAAACTAACGAACAATGTCAGAGACCCCAGGAATGCCATCGGTGTAGGGGGAGCATCATACCCTCCTGCACTATGATGGACTGCGGGAACAAGGTTATACGAGGCCGCAGGCGCAAAATACATACGGCCAACGTGACGAGAGCGATTACAACGCTCAACCACGAAGGACGGCCGTGTCGAAGCCGAAAGGAAAACCTTCGACTTCGAAGGCCTACAAGAAACCGGCCTCGACATCACACTGTACCGCTCTCGGTCTAGGCGCACCGAGGACCGTGCTGCTAGCCACGGCACGAGTACGCGTGTTCGGAGAGAACGGTGCATCGCGAATCGCGCGAGCGCTGTTAGACCAAGGATCGGAGACGTCATTCGTTTCCGCAGGTCTGGCAAACGACCTCCGATTGTAACGCGTACGTACCCCAGCCACGGTATCGGGCTTGGGGGGCGGCCAGACGCAGCAAATAAAATATAGCGTCTGTTTAAACCTCGGCTCGATAAACGAGTCGAAACCGATATGTGTCGCTCACGCGTACGTCGTGCCGAAAATCACGACCTACCGCAACACGTCGGCGAACGCGAGTGTTTACAGTGCGTTCCGAGGTTTACCGTTAGCCGATCCAGAAGCCAGGGCCGATCCTACGATCGAAATTCTGATCGGAGCGGATTTATATGCTCAGGTGATTCGTTCAGGCTTCCGACGAGGGGCAAATGAAGGTCCGATCGCCCAAGAAACGGCGTTTGGCTGGGTTATATCCGGCCCTATACACGCTGAAGGCGACGGTCAGAATACGGTAAGAACGCTGCATTGCACCGTTTTTGAATCGCTGGATTATGCGATTCGACGATTCTGAAACCGAAGAAATCCCCACGACCTCGGTGCGGTCCAAGGCGGAAGAAGAGTGCGAAGCACTCTTCCGAAGAACCGTCAAACGGGACAAAACCGGACGGTTTATAGCCCGATTGCCCTTGAATCACCCGAGACCGGACGAAGCGTTAGGACACTCGTTCCACATAGCGCTGTCCGCCCTCGCGAGGATGAGGCGTAAATTGGACGCGGATACGACCCTCGACAGAGAATACTCTGAGTTCCTCGCGGAGTACGAGTCCTTAGGTCACATGACTCGGCTTGAGCCGATTGACCAGAATCGACTGTACATTCCGCATCGAGCGGTCGTACGCACGGAAAGTGCAACGACCAAACTGCGAGTTGTGTTCAATGCAACCAGCAGAACGGTCGGAGGGCGATCCTAAACGACGTCCTGCATGTCGGACCAAAATTGCAGAACGATATCACCTCGGGTTTAACGAGGTGGCGTCTGTATGAGTACGTTCTGGTGGCAGATATCGAGAAGATGTTTCGGCAAATCCTCGTCGCCCCACAGGACCGCCGTTTCCAATGCATCGTATGGCGCGCGTCAAACGACGAAAAGCTCAAAGCTTACGAATTGAATACCGTAACATACGGTACGGCGTGCGCCCCATATTTAGCGATGCGTACCCTCCTCGAATTAAAGGAACAGGATGGAGAGAGGTATCCTCTCGCCGCTCCGATCCTCGAGAGGGACATATACGTCGACGACGTATTTATGGGAGCGTCAACAAAACCCTGCTAGAGAAAATTCGCAAGCAAGTCTGCGATCTCCTGCAGGGCGGTGGGTTCAAGTTGAGAAAATGGGCTGGAAACTCCGCGAAATTATTGCGGAAACTCCCCAAGGTGCTCACTCCCACGCCGTAGACCTCACTCTGTTCGACGATTCCGAACTAAAAGTGCTTGGTCTACGATGGATCCCATCCGGAGACTACTTCCATTTCGATCTGCAACGGTTTCAACCGTCTGCGTTACCGATGACAAAAAGAAATTTGTTCTCGGAGATCGCGAAGCTCTTCGATCCCCTCGGCTGGTTATCACCAGTCATAATCCGTGCAAAAATTCTGATGCAGTCCCAATGGCTGGAGAAAATCCAGTGGGACGACCAAATTTCCACGGACACGCAAAAAACGTGGAACACGTTTTGCAGGGATTGGAGCAGTCTCAAAGAACTAAAATTCCCGAGATGGATCCAATACGGAGCCGACGCAGTTACTGTGGAACTACACGGATTCTGCGATGCATCACTCGCTGCCTATTCGGCCGTCACTTACTTACGGGTGACGACGAAAAATAATGATGGCATTAATTAATTACGCAAAATAATTACGACATTAATCATGGCAAAGACACGAGTGGCTCCGATAAAAACACAGTCTATCCCCGTCCTGGAATTGAATGGGGCTGTGTTACTTTCCGAGCTCATAGTGCACGTGAAACGGTCATTCCCCATAGAAATGAGCCGCATAATCTGCTGGACAGATTCCACGATTGCACTCGCTTGGTTGAAAAAGCATGCGTCGACATGGAAGGTTGTGACAGCCAACCGTGTGTCAAAAATTCAGACCATGCTCCCAAAAGCTGAATGGCGGCACGTTCCCACGCGCTTCAACCCAGCGGATCTGAATTCGCGAGGTGTAGACGCCGCAGAACTCATTCAGTCCGAATTATGGATTTCCGGGCCGAAATGGCTTCGACAATCAGAGGAAAATTGGCCGAAATCGCCAGCCTCGCTCGAGACCGAGGAGGGTAAACGCGTATCGCATACCCTCGTGGCCACTCCGGAAAAGGAATGGAACTTAGTTTTCCGATTTTCCCAATGGAGCAAGCTACAACGTGTGACTGCCTATTGCCTCCGGTTCCGGAGGCCGGTGGTCGATGCAAAAGTTGTCGAAGCAGCGGAAATCCAGCGTGCAACGGAGAGAATTGCACGCTACTTACAGCGTACGCATTTCGCAGAAGAGTACCGGTGCTTGAAAAAGCGCAAGGGAATCCCTGCGACATCTCCTCTAAAGAGCCTAAACCCTTTTCTCGACGATAAGGAAGTCTTACGAGTGGGTGGAAGGTTGGAGAATGCGACGATTGCATGGGAAACCAAACACCCGATTATCCTGCCGAAACATCATGTGTCTAACATGATAATCAGGCAATGCCACGTGGATACGTTGCACGGGGGTTTACAATTGACCATGTACACAGTGAGACAGAAATTCTGGATCATCGGCTGCCGAAACGCGGCACGCACGGTTATCCACCAATGCATACGATGCGTGAGATGGCAAGCAAATACCTCCACGCAAATCATGCAGGATTTAATACCGGAGCGCAGTCGCGCGGCACGACCTTTCTCAAACTGCGGAGTCGACTACGCGGGACCGCATCGGGTCCGCGACTCCGCCGGTCGTGGGAAAACGGCTCATAAAGCATACATAGCAGTGTTCATCTGCTTCGCTACGAGAGCCGTGCACATCGAACTCGTCCATGATTATACGACGAGTGCATTTCTGGCCGCATTAGACCGATTTATCGCCCGCCGAGGAGTTCCGTCCTGTATGTTCAATGATAACGGAACGAACTTCGTCGGAGCAGATCAGGAATTGAAGGAACACTTCAATACGGTGTATCAAACTCCAGAAATGCGAACGAAGTGCGGTCAAAAGGGCATTAAGTGTAGGTTTAATCCACCCAGTGCTCCCCACTTTGGTGGTATGCAAGAAGCCGGCGTGAAATCGGTGAAACATCACCTGAAACGCATCATCGGCGAATTTACACCCACAAGCGAGGAAATGCAGACCCTCCTCTGCAAGATCGAGGCGAGTTTGAATTCGCGACCGATCGCCGCTTTGAGTGACTGTCCCGAGGATTATGCCCCTCTCACGCCGGGTCACTTCCTAATAGGCGGCCCGATGAATGCACTTCCGGTCGAGTCAGTGGAAAAGGAAAATCTCTCGCGGCTTACGCGATGGAGAGCAATCCAGAAATTCCACGAGCAGCTCTGGAAACATTGGACGCGAGATTATCTCACGCACCTCCAGAAACGCTATAAGTGGCGCACCACCCAAGTGCAGTTAAAACCGAATGACTTAGTTTTAGTGCAAAACCCTCTTCTCCCCCCGAATGAATGGGAAATGGGACGAATCGAGGAAGTATTACCGGGCCGAGATAGGTGCGTGCGTGTAGTTAAAGTACGTACAGTTACGTCTACATACACACGTCCGATTACACGGTTGTGTAAACTGCCCGTCGATGAGTCAACATCGACAACGGCCGGCGAAGACGCACACGGAATAAACGAAGACCCGAATTCCGCTGTACCGAGTAAGTACAGTTAAACTTTTACAATAGAAAGTTTGTACTTCTACCTTCTCTACGGGCTTTACGCGACGTGACCGCGACCTACGCCTCCTATTCTTGTTGCACGGACCGTGCAAGGGGGGCGGTATGTTTAAATGTCGATTAAAATGCGAAATTTAAATTAAATCCGAAACAATTCGTTACCCGGTTTGTTTTCGGTTACGCGACCGACCAGGAAGATTCTAGGTCGACGCGTCCGCTATTCAAAATGTTAGAGGACAGAAAAACACGGTTCTCGAGGTTTTCTGCAAAGTCACGCGAACGATTAATTAACGTTCAATAATTGAAACAAGCGGTTTAAACGCCCGAGTTTAGAGAAGGTACGAAAACTCTAGAATAGACAGAGACGGACGAGAGACACGGCGACAGCGCCGCGTTGCGGAAGACTCTACCCACTCACGCGCTCACTTTTGGCAGCTCGTGCTCGTCCGTCACTCGCTATCAAACCACTGCCACGAGCACTTCGGTATACGAACACGCTCAGCAGTCGAATATACAAATAATTCGAGCTATCCGACCGGAGTCGAATTCTTCGACTACCCTCGGAGAGGCAAAGGAATTATTTGCGAGTTATAGTATCGAGCCAGTCGGTACACGACCGAGCTCTGTAAGCAGACTTAATTAATTCGGAATAGGCTCGAAGTAATTCGAGTGCTTCCGGGGAAATCGATCCATAAACAGGTGTGGGAAGAAACCCTGAGTGGAATCAATCGTTTCCCCAGGGATAGAGGGCTAAGCTCATCCCAATTTATAGGTGCGAGGTTCTTCGCACTTTTCTTAGTGCACGACTCCATAATCCAGGTGTGGGAAGAAACCCTGAGTGGAATCATCGTGCACTAGAGGATCGAAGTACGAACTCCTTCCTCCAATTAACTGTCAGAAACGGCTTCGAACCCACCATACAGGGGTGAATAATACCCTGGGTGGATTTGCCGTCTTCCAGTCGAAGCGGGACACTTTTTAAACCCCAGCTATCGGCGAAAGCTAGGACACGTCTAAAAATCTCCAGGGAGTACGGTCCTGTGCGTAGGACGGAGCATCCGACAAAGCAACGTGGTCTCAGGCCCAACCGGAAGTCGACCTAAGGGCGCCGTTGACAAGCCTGCACCACACAGTGCCGTACGCACTTACGAAGGCGGTGAAGGGCCGTGGACCGGCTGAAAGGTTGGAGCCTTACAACCTCCCTCCGATCACCTTTTCGTGCGACAGTCATACATCAAAGTCATAAATTGCAGTCAGAAATTGCAGTCGTGAAATTAGACGAGCAGAAATCTCGTACACGACAATAATAACCAAGCGATTCCCGATTTAACGGGAACGCTCACACATACAGTCCACTAGCTTAGCTGCGCATCGCGGCGGCTGAGATCCCCGCTCCTGGGTGCGACACGCACAGACCAGACGAGCGCGGAAGAAAGTAAGACACACAGCGTGACTCACGTTCACAGGTATTTAACGCCTATTCGTGTCTCTTTCTGTTACAGGTTTACCAAACAGGATTAACTGCAGCGGCGTCTGGCCGGGCAGACAATAATTATATAATCTCTGTTTCGAAACATTTCCAAATAAAAGGCTTAGTCGAGTCATTCGACTAAGCGAACATTAAATTGAAAACATGTATTCTTTTCCCGACGTTCCTTCCCTCACGATCCGGACCACCGTTAGGCGAGGTTTTTTCAAACCTACTCCCCCTAACAAACTAACTAACTGCAAGCAATCATACTAACAGACAAACTAACAAACTAACTGACAAACTAAATAAAAAACTGTAAACTATCTAACTAATTGCAATATAGCTAACTATCTGCAAACAATCTAACTAACTGCAAACTAACTAACTAACTGGAAACTAACTAACTAACTGACAAAGTAACTAACTAACTGACAAACTAAATAAAAAACTGCAAACTATCTACCTAACTGCAAACTAGCCAACTATCTGCAAACAATCTATCTAACTGCAAACTAACTAACTAACTGACAAACTAACTGAATAACTACTGACAATGTAACTAATTGCAAGCAATCTAACTGACTGACAAACTAACTAACTAACTGCAAACTAAATAACTAACTGACAAACTAACAAACTAACAGCAAACTAACTAAATAACTGCAAACTAACTAACTAACTGCAAGCAATCATACTAACTACAAACTAGCTAACTATCTGCAAACAATCTATCTAACTGCATACTAACTAACTAACTGCCAAACTAACTAACTAACTGACAAACTAACTAACTTACTGCTAACCGTCTAACTATCTGCAAACTAGCTAACTACGTGCAAACAATCTAACTAACTGCAAACTAACTAACTAACTGCAAACTAACTAACTAACTGACAAACTAAATAAAAAACTGCAAACTATCTAACTAACTGCAAACTAGCTAACTGTCTGCAATGAATCTAACAAACTGCAAACTAACGAACTAACTGAAAACTAACTAACTAATATACTATCTAAATAACTAACTACCTGACAAACTAACTATTTTACTGCAAAATTACTAAGTAACTACTTGACAAACTAACTATTTTACTGCAAAATTACTAACTAACTGCAAACTAACTAACTAACTGCAAACTGTCTAACTAACTGCAAACTAGCTAACTATCTCCAAACAATCTAACTAACTGCAAACTAACTAACTAACTGCAAAGTAACTAACTAACTGATAAACTATCTAAATAACTGCAAACTGTCTAACTAACTGCAAACTAGCTAACTATCTGCAAACAATCTAACTAACTGCAAACTAACTAGCTAACTGCAAACTTACTATCTAACTGACAAACTAAATAACTAACTGCAAACTAACTAACTAACTTACAAACTAACTAACTAACTTCAATCTAACTAACTAATATACTATCTAAATAAGTAACTACGTGTAAACTAACTAACTAACTGCAATCTAACTCACTAACTGACAATCAAACTAAGTTACAGCACAGTAACTAAATAAATGCAAAATATGTAGGTAACTGCAAACTAGCTAACTTAACGCAAACAATCTAACAAACTGACAAACTCAACTAATTTACGGCAAAATAGCTAACTAACTGCAAACTAACTAACTAACTGTAAACTGACTAACTAACAGACAAACTAACTAACTAACTGCTAACAAACTATCTGGCTTACAAACTATCTTACTAACTGACAAACTAACTAACTGCAAAGGAACTAACTAACTGACATACTAACTTACTATCTGACAAACTAACTAACTTGTGATGTATCGGCAGCCGATAGATGTGAGTCAAGGAGTGGGGGGCCTCGGCGAGCGACGCGGGCCTGAGGAATAGCGAACGATCAGTACTAAGTAAGCTTGTGGGACGAGCTGATGAACCAAATAACGTATTACGGAATAAGTGCTGTTATACTGCGTTTCCCACACTCTCCAGCATATACCACACTGGCGACGAGGATGTGTGACGAATGACGGAACCAGTGCAGGTAATTGATTACGAGTCAACGTCGTGGATACAAACGTTAAGTAAAAAACAATTCATCGAAATCATCTCACGATTAAAATTAGAGGGCGACGAAAATTTAAAAATCGACCAGCTACGTAAAATTTTGCGAGCACACATAACCGAAACCAACAAAGCAAAAGCCCAGCAGAATGAAAAGAAAGAAGAACTGCAAGCTAGTGAAGATACAAAGGCGAACGTACTAATAATACACACAATGGCCGAAACTAATAACAGCAAATTGGAATTTCAACTAGGGAGAGATGACTGGGAAACGTATACGGAAAGGTTAGAGCTATATTTTATCGCGAATGACGTAAAAGTGGGAAAGCAAGCGGCAGTGTTGTTGACAAAGGTAAGCCCAGATACGTACAAACTAATACGCGATTTATGCGCACCCGTGGCACCGGGTACAAAAACATTTGCAGAAATTGTAAAAAGTAAAGGACCACCTAAACCCGAAACCATCGGAAATAATGGAGAGATATAAGTTCTACCAAGCACACCAGGCACAGACAGAAAGCATAGCCGACTTTACGGCAAGACTGAAGAGGCTTTCTACAAACTGTAATTTTGCCGATATCGAAACAGCGTTAAGGGATCAATTAGTTTGCGGATTGAAAGACCACGCGACAAGAGCAACATTATTTCGGGAAGAAAAATTAACTTACGACCGAGCGTACAAAATTTCTACTACATTAGAAATAGCAGAAGAGAATGCCCTATCAATAGATAGATGGAGAGAAGAAGATTTAAAATCAGATGTAAATTGGCTACAGTCTAAGCAAAGAATGCCTAGTAACCAGAGCTACAGGGGGACATCAAGAGGAAGCGTGACGCAGCGCGGATATAAGGCAGGACAAGGACCGAGGAAAAGAGTTGCAGCACAAAACACGTGGAAACTAAGTGTAAACACGGATACACGAGGGACGGACAATAGGACGTGTTATTGTTGTGGTAAGCCTAACCACTGGGCTCGGGATTGCTACCATCGGTTCAACACGTGTAGCGTATGTAAGAAGAGGGGTCACTTGGCAACAGTGTGTAGAGGACAAAAAACTGTAAATCGCATCGACGAAGGAGAACTCGAAACCGAGAGTCAGCAGAGGGACGACTCAACGGACGATTTTTTCATGGTGCGAGAAAGCGAGAACACACAAGGAGCGGAAACAACGTTGGGCGCTATTCAAACAATAAGCAGCGGCGTGCGGGCAGACCCGATGTATTTAAATGTAGTAATTGAAGGCATTAGCGTGAAAATGGAAATAGATACAGGATCGTACGTGTCGGTAATTGCTAAAGAGGATAAGGACAAATTATTTCCATCACATGTAACGAAACCAGTGAATAGATTGTTCAAAGCGTACGGGGAAGTAATTCTAGATCATGTAGGAGAAATCGAAAACTTAACAGTACAATTTAAGAATATCAAAGCTAAGTTACGATTAATTGTAATGAGAGAAAAAGGGCCTATTTTGATAGGTAGAGAATGGTTAAAAGTATTTGGGTTGTGGCCATTACAGTATCGAAGTGATCACCAGAGTATTGAATGCAAAAAAATCGAGCAGGCGGCATTATTAAGCGAGCTACCACACAAATTTCCAAAATTATTTAGTGAGGGGCCAGGATTATACAACAAAGGTACGCTTAAATTACGGTTAAAAGAAAACACGCAGCCGGTAGCTCTTAAAGCAAAGCACTTACCATTCGGGTTAGCAAACAAAGTCGAAAATGAAATTAATAGACTGGTCAAATTGCAGCATCTCGAGAAGGTCGATGTGAGTGAATGGGCAACTCCGATTGTACCAGTAATCAAGGCTGACGGAACGGTAAGAATTTGTGGTAATTTCAAGTTGACAGTAAATCCAAATTTGATTAGAGACAGACATCCACTACCGCTAATCGACGAAATTTTTGTGGCATTAAGAAATGGAAAAATGTTCTCACAAATTGATTTGCAGCACGCGTATATGCAAAATCACGTAGATGACAAAAGCCGAGAATTCTTAACAATAATTACGCACAAAGGATTGTATCGGTACACAAGGATGACGGAAGGAATTGCATCCGGACCAGGGGACTCTCAGAGGAAAATAGAACAATGTCTAGCGGGGATCGAGGGAGCAATTCCGTACCTTGATAATATATTTTGTACGGGTAAGACCGATTGGGACCATCTCGAGACGCTGCATGCTGTGTGCCAGAGACTTGAAGAAAGTGGTTTTAAAGTAAATATTAATAAATGCGAATTTTAAAAAAAAAAATTAGATATACTAGGTTTTGTTATAGATGAAAATGGATTGCATAAATCTGAATCGAAAGTTAAAGCGATGACAGAGGCACCGACGCCAATAAATAAAAAACAATTAGAATCATTTTTAGGTTTGATTACTTATTATTCAAGATTTATACCTAGCAGAGCGGAAATGTTAAAACCGTTATATGAATGTGCAGCGGGAACAGACTGAAATGGACAACAGAGCGTGAAAAAGCATTCCGGTGGGTAAAGAGGAACTAGCGTCAGAGCGAGTATTAGCACATTACGACCCGAATGAGGATCTTGTATTGGCGTGTGATGCATCAGCATACGGGTTATCCGCGATATTATCGCATCGTTACAAAGACGGTACAGAAAACCTATAGCATTTGCATCCAAGATTATTCCGGAGAAAGAATTAAATCGGGCAATTATCGACAAGGAAGCAAGTGCGATAGTGTTTGGGTTCAAAAAATTTTATAATTACGTATTCGGGAAAGAGATAACTTTTAGAACTGACCATAAACCATTAGTTTTTATTTTCGGCCCAAAACAAGAAATTCCACTAACTACAGCGAGCAGACTACAGAGATGGGCATATTTTATGTCAAGATTCACGTATAAAATGGAATGTGTAAAATCGGAACAGAACGGAAACTGTGATGCACTATCGCGACTCCCAATTAGCGACACGATACCGATATTTGATCATGAGTTTGCAGCGATAAACTACGTGGAAGAAGAGTTAGAATGCTTAAACGCGGAAGAAATAGCAATAGAAACGAGACGCGATCAAACCTTAAGTGTCAGTCGTAAGTACTTACGTGAATCATGGCCCGGGTTAAATAAATTAACGTAAATAGAGCAGAAGTATAACGCAAAGGGACGAACTGACAGTGGAAAAGGATTGTCTGTTCTGGGGCCACCGGATAGTGATACCAGAAAAGTTGCGGGGAAGGGTGTTAAGGGAACTTCATGCTTCACATTTTGGTATAGTAAAAATGAAAATGATAGCGAGATCTTTTGTATGGTGGCCGAATATAGACAAAGACATTGAAAATATGGCAGCAGCATGTAAAGTTTGCGTACAAGAACGAAAGAAGCCGGAGAAAGGTTCCGTTAACACCTTGGCCCTATCCGGATAAATGCTGGAGTAGAATTCATTCTGACTTCCTGGGTCCGTTCCATGGTCATATGTTTATGGTAGTTATCGATGCATATTCGAAGTGGCCGGAGATTATCAATATGAATAGATGCACCACAACGACAAAGGTAATTGAAATGTTCAAAAAGTTGTTAGTTCGTTTTGGGCTACCGAGACATTTAGTGACTGACAATGGGCCGCAATACACCAGTGCAGAATTTAGAAAGTTTTGTAAGAACAACGGTATCAAGCAAAGCTTCAAAGCGCCGCATCACCCAGCGACAAATGGGGCGGCAGAAAACTTCATAGAAACGTTTAAGGACAAGGTTAACAAAATAGTTAAAAGTAGGAAGTCATTAGATTACGCTATAAATTTATTCTTATTCGATTATAGGACAACGGAACATTGTACAACGGAGAGAACACCTGCGTATATGATGTATAAACGCGAGCTGAGAACTAGATTTGACTTATTAAGGCCGAATGTGAGCGATAGTGTTATAAATAAGCAGATAGCGCAGGTAGAAGGTAGGAAGGGACGGCAGACGGTGGATTTCCAGATTGGAGACACCGTAATGGTGGACGATTATTCGGTGCGGAATGACAAGCGCATTCAAGGTACCATCACTCGGAAATTATCGCCGGTAACGTTTGCTGTAAAGGTCGGAGATAAAATCTGGAAACGGCATGTCGATCAAATAATTCCGTACAAAGTAGATGTTAAGGCGGTAGAGGTCGAGGAACAGCACATGACACACAACACGGACAACAGGTCACGTCGCTCTGAGCACATACGCGGCTTTGCTTTAAAAACGGGAGGAAATTGTGATGTATCGGCAGCCGATAGATGTGAGTCAAGGAGTGGGGGGCCTCGGCGAGCGACGCGGGCCTGAGGAATAGCGAGCGATCAGTACTAAGTAAGCGTGTGAGACGAGCTGATGAACCAAATAAAGTATTACGGAATAAGTGCTGTTATACTGAGTTTCCCACACTCTCCAGCATATACCACATAACTAACTTAGACACTAACTAACTAACTGCAAACTAACTAATTTAATGCAAACTAACTAACTAACTAACAAACTAACTAACTAACTGACATACTAACAGTCGAACTGACAAGCTAACTAAGTTACTGACCAATCTAACTAACTAACTGCAGACTAACTAACTAACAGACAAACTAAATAACTAACTGCTAACAAACTAACTAACTGCAAACTAACTAACTAACATACAAACTAAATAATTTAATGCAAACTAACTAACTAACTGACAAACTAACTATCTAACTGACAAACTGACTAACTAACTGCAAACTAACTAAATAACTGCAAATTGTCTTACTAACTGCAAACTAGCTAACTATCTGCAAACAATCTAACTAACTGCAAACTAACGAACTAACTGACATACTAACTAAATAACTGACAAACTAACTAAATAACTGCAAACAAACTAACTAACTTACAAAAGTCACTAATATAATGCAAACTAACTAACAAACTGGCAAGCTAACTATCTAACTGACAAACTAACAAACCAACTGACAAACTAACTAAATAACTGCAAACTATCAGACTAAATCCAAACTATCTAACTATCTGCAAACAATCTAACTAACTTCAAACTAACTAACTAACTGACAAACTAACTAACTAACTGACAAATAAACTAACTAACTGCAAACTAACTAACTAACTGACAAACTAACTAAATAACTGACAAACTAACTAACTAACTGCAAAGTAACCAACTAACTGACAATCTAAATAACTAACTGCAAACTATCTAACTAACTGCAAACTAGCTAACTAACTGCAAACAATCTAACTAACTGCAAACTAACTAACTAAGTGACAAACTAACTAACAAACTGACAAACTAACTAACTAACAGCAGATTAACTAACTAACTGACAAACTAACTATCTAACTGGCAAACTAACTAACTAACTGACAAATTAACTAACTATCTGACAAACTAACTAACTCAATTAAAAACTAACTAACTAACTGACATATTAACTAACTTACTGCAAACTAACTAACTAACTGACAAATTAACTAATTTAATGCAAACAAACTAGTTAACTGACAAACTAGCTAAATAACTGCAAACAAACTATCTAATTGACTCTGTTTAAATATCGCGTTAATTCGACGTGAAAGAATAGTAGAATATTATTCGTCACCCGGTATTGTTTTTCTGCTTATGTAACATACTCGAGAATGTTCGGCGCTCATGTCCGCTACGCGTAAACAAGACCGGGTACAAAAACGGTCACATACGGATTTCTTCGAAACATCACGCGATCGACCAAACTACGCAGAATTTCAAGCTAACGTTTCGAAACGCGTAATATAGACAAGGAAAGACAATCGAAAGATAGACAAGGATAAACTCAAATTCGGCTACAGCGCCGCCAGACGGAAATCGCTCTCCGAATTTGACTCTCCTTGTTAAACGAATCACTCTTGATTTGGAAACGGCAGAGAGCAGATGGGCATACGATCCCGCTCCTCCGTATATACCAAATAGAACTGATTGTGTAGAGATTGTCGTTCTTTCGAGCCAGTTAAGAACGTGGTGAAGAAGGTGCAGTGCGAGAACGGATTGGGGTCCGATCCGGTAACGCAAATACTTCCGCTACACGTTTTAACTGGAGTGAAAAAGAGTCGGAAACGCAAAGAAGTGCAGTACCTAAACGGATTGGGACACCATCCGGTACCAACGTCACTTCAGTTTCTAACGAGGAATCTCGTGGGTTATTTCCGAACGTTTCTAGAGCAGCAGTGGTAAAAACCACCTAAGACTGAGGAAACAGGATACGTATCGTTGAACCGATCGGTCGTATCCGAAGGTTATAGTTTGACCCACGAACCTCCCTTGACGGTCGAACGGTTAAACCCCACCTAGACGGACCACGTGGTATTCCGTGGGTGGACTTGCCGCCCTCCAGTCGGTGCTAGGAATTAAAATCACGTGTCCAGCATCAGGCGACCTGCTGAAGCGGTATTTCGAAAATACGCCAACGTGTGCGTGGAATACCGCTCAAGAGCAACAGTGGAAACGTACGCTAACCGTAAGTCGTTGTGAACGCAGACAAGGTACCTTCCCACACCGTACAAGGACGGATTACGAGGACGGTAAGAAACCGAGGATTCGACAACATTTGGAGCCTTACAACCTCCATCTGTTGCCCTTTCCTACGACGGTCGAGAAAACGCAGTATAGGAAGAATCGAGGTATAATCTCGTCTTCCTTAGAACTGCAATCAGCTGTTTCCCGGTTTAAAGGGAACGCACACATAAGAAATACAGTCCACCTGTTTCGCCGCGTAACGCAGCGGCAGAGAATCCCCGCTCCTGAGTGCGACAAGCACAGCTAGGAGCGCGAGAACGTCAGAACGAGACGGAAAGCGTGACTAACGTTACCGTGTGTTTACACCAAGTTCCGTCCTTTTTGTTACAGAGAAGACTGACGCCAGCCGACGATTCGCCAGACGACGAGGCGGTTCTTTTAATTAGTTAAAAGCGGCAAACGGCCAGACATTTTTATTTTCGTTCTGATTTTATTTTATGTTCTTTGAGTTATTAACAAGTTTCTTTTTCGTTTTGTTTTATTCTTGATTTTTTTCAAATAAACGGCGTCGTCGAAGATCGACGACGCGAAAATACAAATAAAAGAAACGATTTACTTTTCCTACGTCCTACTCCTTCGTAATCCGGACACCCGTTAGACGAGGTTCTCAAATTAATATTTGAGCCCTCCATATTCTAACAAAAGGTCCTTCGAGCCGGATACGAAACGAAGTTGAGTGGACCAGGAAAGGTGCAAGTTCTTACACGTGAGGGATACCCACGTAAGAAATCATTTCGAGCGGTTTAATCCTCGAAAATACGCAGCATGGCCGTATCACAGCAATCCTTGAAATCGATCTCGATGACGAAATCGAAGATGTGATCGATCTATGTGGTCAGCTGAAGCGGCTAGCATCTAACCTAAGAAAATTAGGACGAGCGAAATTCTCAGAGCGACTGCTTGAGGAAAAGCTCGAGCACGGCAAGGAAACCTGGCGTGAAATACGCACCAGGTATGCAAGCGTGCGTAAACAAATTCCTCCAGCAGAAAGAGTGTCGCACGACCTCTTCAAGCTGAATTATATGAGGAGTGCTGAAGACGACTTCCAGGATTTCCAGGATTTCGTTCTTACTGAACTTGGCCGACTGAGCGCTGAGGTGAAACCAGCAGCGTCGGAAGTTCAAAGTAATATACCGATCGAGCTCCCGAAGCAACGACTGCCAAGATTCGGAGGGATCCTCAGGAATGGGAACATTTCGAGGATCTGTTCACCTCCGAGGTCATACGAAATGCAGCGCTGTCGGATGTGCAAAGATTGCACTATCTGAATGCCTGCGTAGAGGGACCCGCACAGGCGTGTATTGCTTCGATCGAAATTGTCGGTCGAAATTTCTCCGTGGCGTGGACGAAGCTAAAAAACACCTTCGGTCTCCCACGCTTGGTCACGGGAAAACTGCTGGACAAGCTCCTGTTTACGAAACCAATCGATACCGGTGACCTGGCCAGTATGCAGCAGGTCACCGAGGGTTGCACGCAGGCGCTCGCCGCCCTTGATAAAAAGGGCACGCCGGAACAGCAGCGGGACTGGTTACTCGCGCATTGAGCGAAGCAAAAATTCTCGCCGGCGCTAGAGTTGGAATGGCAGAAAACGTTGAACCTCGCAACAGAGTATCCCACGTTTGAGGACGTGCGGAGGTTCCTTGAAATGCACTCCCGCGCACTGCTCTCCATGGATGAGAAGCGGCGGGGGGGCGGCCATCGCATCTGCCACACATGATAACGCACGTAGTCGAAGCTCGACTCGGGATTCGAGATCGGCCTCGAGACACGTGCGCAGCCACAATGTTGTCAAGGACAACCTTTGGGCGGGACCGCCTCGTGGCAAAAGTAGCGAAAACAGACCAGCTGGGGCCACGTCAAGGACACCGTGCGCAGTCTGTACCGGACCGCACCACGTGACGACGTGCGAAAACCTCTTGCAAATGACTCCAAGCAAGCGCAGTCTATATGTAAGAAATCGTGGGTGGTGCTTACAGTGCCTGGGCGCTAACCACCACGCAAAAGACTGCAGACGCCCCATCGTCTGTACAAAGTGCAACGGGAGGCACCATCCCCTGCTGCACGTCGACGTAAGCCGGGAACCTCGAAACCAGCCGTTACCGAGAAAAGAGTACGACCATGGTGAGGAAACGAGCGAAAAAGCCCGGCTCGGCGATCTGTAAAATTCAGATCGAAATCCAGAACCTCGCGAAACACGAACACAACACAAGCCGCAACGTCACATTGCACGACGTTCGGTACAGGTGTACCGAGGCCCGTGTTGTTGGCCACGGCTCGAGTGCGAGCGTTCGGAAAATACGGTGCGTCGCGAATCGTGCGCGCACTGCTCGATCAAGGGTCCGAAACTTCCTTCATTTCTGCGAGTTTGGTGAATGACCTCCAACTCGCTCGAAGGAAAACTCCAGCCACGGTCACTGGTTTGGGAGGTAATCGAACCCAAATGATCAAATACAGTGTCGGGCTGAGTCTGAGTGCGAGAGAAGGTAGGATACCGACCTGCACGGTCGACGCGTACGTCGTGCCTCGAATCACGACCTACGCACCCATGTCCTTGGACACGCTCGGCTACGAAGCGCTCCGGGACCTACCTCTCGCCGACACCGACCTCACGACCGATCAAACTATCGAAGTTTTGATCGGTGCAGACTTATACGCACAAATTATGCGACCGGGATTCCGTCGCGTATCCGCGGAGGGTCCGATAGCCCAAGAGACTGCGTTCGGCTGGGTGATTTCCGGACCGATAAGTGCAGTGGGAAAAACCCAGAATCCAGTACGGACGCTACACTGCACCGTACTCGAATCGCTGGATAACGCGATTCGAAAATTCTGGGAAACGGAGGAAATTCTCGCGACCTCTGTGCGTACAAAGTCAGAGGAAGAATGCGAAGCATTCTATAAGAAAACCGTCGTCCGAGACGAAACTGGGAGGTTTGAAGTGCGACTCCCATTTAATTGCCCGAAACCGGGGGAAACGATCGGAAAGTCGTTCCACATAGCGTTTTCGGCTCTCGCAAGGTTGCGAAAGAAATTAGACACGAGCCCGACTCTCGGTAAAGAATACTCGGAGTTTTTAAACGAGTATGAGTCGCAAGGTCACATGACTCGTATCGAGCCTATTGACCGTTCTAGACTCTATATACCACACCGAGCGGTCGTCCGTACGGACAGTACGACCACCAAATTACGGGTCGTGTTCAACGCAACCTGTAGGACGGCGGGAGGTCGCTCCCTAAACGACATCCTACACGTCGGTTCAAAATTGCAAAACGATATCACCTCGGTATTAACGAGGTGGCGTTTGTATAAATACGTGCTGGTGGCCGACATTGAGAAAATGTTTCGACAAATTCTCGTAGCACCACAGGATCGTCGATTCCAATGCATCGTTTGGAGTGCACGAAACCGAACAGCTAAAAGCGTTCGAGTTAAATACCGTTACATACGGGACAGCGTGCGCTCCGTACTTATCGATGCGTACCCTTCTCGAATTAAAAGAGCAGGATGGAGGAAAATTCCCTTGGCTGCTCCGATTCTCGAGAAGGACATTTACGTCGATGACGTATTTTTGGGAGCACCAGATAAGCCCTTGCTGGAAAAATCCGCACGCAAGTGTGCGATCTCCTGCTAGGAGGTGGGATTAAGTTGAGAAAATGGGCAGGAAACTCGCAGCAACTATTGCGAAATCTCCCCCACAGCGCTCACTCCCACGCCGTAGACCTCACCTTGTTCGAGGATTCCGAACTCAAAGTGCTCGGTCTACGTTGGATACCGTCTGGGGATTATTTTATTTCAATCTCCAACAATTTCAACCATCGGCGTTCCCGATGACTAAGAGAAATCTGTTTTCGGAGATTGCCAAGCTGTTCGATCCGCTCGGCTGGTTATCACCAGTAGTAATACGTGCGAAAATTTTGATGCAGTCCCAGTGGCTGGAGAAAATCCAGTGGGACGATCAAATCTCCGCGGACACGCAACGAACGTGGAATACGTTTTGCGTGGATTGGAACATCCTGAAAAAATTAAAAATTCCCAGATGGATACGGTACGGAGCCGATACCGTATCCGTGGAGTTGCATGGATTCTGCGACGCCTCCCTCGCCGCCTACTCCGCCGTCACGTATTTACGCGTGACGACGACAAACAATGACGTCTTTACGACATTGGTAATGGCAAAAAAGCGGGTGGCGCCGATCAAAACGCAATCCATACCCATACTGGAATTAAACGGGGCAGTACTCCTCTCCCAGCTTGTGATGCACGTAAAGCGGTCCATCTCCATGAAATTGGATCGCATAATCTGCTGGACAGATTCTACGATTGCACTAGCTTGGCTGAAAAAACATGCGTCGACATGGAAGGTGGGAATCGCCAACCGTGTATCAAAAATCCAGACGATGCTTCCGAACGCCGAATGGCGTCATGTTCCCACGCGCTCAAATCCCGCAGATTTAAATTCGCGAGGAGTGGAAGCCGCGGAACTTCTTCAATCGGAACTATGGATTTTTGGCCCGCCGTGGCTTCGGCAGGCGGAAGAATATTGGCCGAAAATACCCGCTTCGATCGAAACGGAAGAAGGAAAACGCGTCTCGCATACGCTCGTAGCAACTCCGAAAAAAGAATGGGACTTTGTATTTCGATTTTCCCAATGGAGAAAGCTACTACGCGTAACCGCCTACTGCCTCCGGTTTCGAAGGGCGCGGGACGGAGAGCGTCGGTCCTTCGACGCCAACGTTGTCGACGCATCTGAAATACAGCGTGCAACGGAAAGAATTGCACGTTACTTGCAAAGCACGCATTTTGCAGATGAATACCAGTGCCTGAAAGGGCACCGTGAAATCCCTGCAACGTCTCCATTGAAAGGCCTAAACCCCTTCCTCGACGACAAGGAAGTCCTCAGAGTGGGTGGAAGGTTGGAGAATGCGGCACTTGCATGGGAAACCAAACACCCGATAATACTGCCAAAACATCATGTTTCGAACATGATAATAAGGCAATGTCATGCGGATACGCTGCACGGGGGTTTGCAATTGACCATGTACACGGTGAGACAGAAATTCTGGATCATCGGCTGTCGTAACGCGACGCGTACGGTTATCCATGGTTGCATGCGCTGCGTGAGATGGAATGCAACAGCGTCCACGCAGATAATGCAGGATTTAATTCCGGAACGCACCCGCGCGGCACGACCTTTCTCGAATTGCGGAGTAGATTACGCGGGACCCTTTCGAGTCCGCGACTCCGCCGGTCGAGGTAAAACGGCCCACAAAGCTTACATAGCGGTATTCGTTTGTTTCGCTACCAGAGCCGTACATATCGAACTCGTGCACGATTACACGACGAGTGCTTTCTTGGCCGCCCTTGACCGATTCATCGCTCGCCGCGGAGTTCCGTCCTGCGTGTTCAGTGACAACGGAACAAATTTCGTCGGAGCGGATCGAGAATTGAGAGAGCATTTCAATATCGTGTATAACACACGAGAAATGCGCGATACGTGCGGCCAAAAGGGTATTAAGTGGAAATTCAATCCACCTAGTGCACCGCATTTTAGCGGTATGAAGGAAGCCGGTGTGAAATCGGTGAAACATCATCTAAAACGCATTCTCGGCAACTTCACTCCCACGAGCGAGGAGATGCAGACATTACTTTGCAAAATCGAAGCGAGTTTAAATTCGCGACCGATCGCCGCTCTGTGTGATTGTCCAGAGGATTATGCGCCCCTCACACCGGGCCACTTTTTGATCGGAAGCCCGATGAATGCACTTCCGGTACAGTCAGTGGAAAATGAAAATATCTCGCGGCTTACGCGATGGAGAGCTATTCAGAAATTCCACGAGCAACTCTGGAGGCATTGGACGCGTGATTATCTCACGCACCTCCAGAACCGCTATAAGTGGCGTAACTCTCAAGTGCAGCTAAAACCGAACGATTTGGTTCTAGTGCAAAACCCTCTTCTCCCGAATCAATGGGAAATGGGAAGAATTGAGGAAATTTTCCCGGGCAAGGACAGGCACGTACGGGTTGTTAAAGTACGCACAGCCACTTCCACCTACACACGACCAATCACACGTCTGTGTAAATTGCCCATAGAAGAGTCGCTATCGATAACAGACGAAGACCACGCTAGCGGGACAAAAGAAATCCCGAATTCCACGTGAGAAAGAGACAGGAAGTGAGAACCGCCGTTGGTAACAACAACAGGTGTGGATCACCATGTGTCCTGTGTCTCGGTGACAAAACGGGGATAGGGAATCTCTTCCCTACTATCCCGTTAACAGTTAAGGAAGGGAGCAACTCGCGAGCGTCCTAGGTTTTAAAAGCAGGACCAGCAGGCCGCATTTCCTCAGTCCCAAGTCATCAGATAGCGAGTTACAAGTGGAAAAAAAAAAAAATTATTAAAAGTGAGAAAATGTCGAGTTCGGACGAAAGCGTGCAGACGGTCGTGGGGTCGGCGAGCGACCCCGCGATAGAAAAGCAGTTCAACCAACTGCTACAGTTGGTCGATACAACGCGGTCAACTGCGGCGACCGCAGGCTCCGCGGACGCCCCCGCCGCTCCACCCACGCCAGCAGAGACGCCGGGCCCATCCCCGGAATTTCTTATTAATCTGGGACAGGACATAATAAGGGTGCCGGCCCACATACCCTGGACGTCGAGGCGGCTAAAGTATAAAGTGCCGGGAGGGTTTTTCCGATTAAAATGGGCGCGAGGCGGGCGATTGATCGCCTGCATTTTTCGCGCCGAGCGAACCCCGACGACGCCACGACCGGCTCCAGGAGCCTCGGCCAGGCGGGAGGAAACAGCCTCGACCAGTGATGGGCGGAGGGGAGGACCTCGACCCCGGTACGCCAGGGCGCTACGGGAACGACCCCCCCGAGATTGGGGCACGAGCACGCGCTGGCAGGGACGACCGCGGCCCCCGAGGGAGGAGATCACTCCTCCGCGCTTCAAGAAGCGGTGCTGACCACCCTCCAAATTATGGAGGGCAGACGAGCCCTCGCACGCCGATAATGTAAGTACTTTAATTTTGTTAATTGAGTACACGGAAAATTTTCTCTGATCGATCGACACGTGACCGCGAATTACCGCGCCTCCGTTTAATTGCACGGACCGTGCAAGGTATGTTTAAATATCGCGTTAATTCGACGTGAAAGAATAGTAGAATATTATTCGTCACCCGGTATTGTTTTTCTGCTTATGTAACATACTCGAGAATGTTCGGCGCTCATGTCCGCTACGCGTAAACAAGACCGGGTACAAAAACGGTCACATACGGATTTCTTCGAAACATCACGCGATCGACCAAACTACGCAGAATTTCAAGCTAACGTTTCGAAACGCGTAATATAGACAAGGAAAGACAATCGAAAGATAGACAAGGATAAACTCAAATTCGGCTACAGCGCCGCCAGACGGAAATCGCTCTCCGAATTTGACTCTCCTTGTTAAACGAATCACTCTTGATTTGGAAACGGCAGAGAGCAGATGGGCATACGATCCCGCTCCTCCGTACATATCTGATAGAAATTATTGTGTAAATCTTGTAGTTCTTTCGAGCCAGTTAAGAACGTGGTGAAGAAGGTGCAGTGCGAGAACGTATTGGGGTCCGATCCGGTAACGCAAATAATTCCGCTACACGTTTTAACTGGAGTGAAAAGAGTCGGAAACGCAAAGAAGTGCAGTACCTAAACGGATTGGGACACCATCCGGTACCAACGTCACTTCAGTTTCTAACGAGGAATCTCGTGGGTTATTTCCGAACGTTTCTAGAGCAGCAGTGGTAAAAACCACCTAAGACTGAGGAAACAGGATACGTATCGTTGAACCGATCGGTCGTATCCGAAGGTTATAGTTTGACCCACGAACCTCCCTTGACGGTCGAACGGTTAAAACCCCACCTAGACGGACCACGTGGTATTCCGTGGGTGGACTTGCCGCCCTCCAGTCGGTGCTAGGAATTAAAATCACGTGTCCAGCATCAGGCGACCTGCTGAAGCGGTATTTCGAAAATACGCCAACGTGTGCGTGGAATACCGCTCAAGAGCAACAGTGGGAAACGTACGCTAACCGTAAGTCGTTGTGAACGCAGACAAGGTACCTTCCCACACCGTACAAGGACGGATTACGAGGACGGTAAGAAACCGAGGATTCGACAACATTTGGAGCCTTACAACCTCCATCTGTTGCCCTTTCCTACGACGGTCGAGAAAACGCAGTATAGGAAGAATCGAGGTATAATCTCGTCTTCCTTAGAACTGCAATCAGCTGTTTCCCGGTTTAAAGGGAACGCACACATAAGAAATACAGTCCACCTGTTTCGCCGCGTAACGCAGCGGCAGAGAATCCCCGCTCCTGAGTGCGACAAGCACAGCTAGGAGCGCGAGAACGTCAGAACGAGACGGAAAGCGTGACTAACGTTACCGTGTGTTTACACCAAGTTCCGTCCTTTTTGTTACAGAGAAGACTGACGCCAGCCGACGATTCGCCAGACGACGAGGCGGTTCTTTTAATTAGTTAAAAGCGGCAAACGGCCAGACATTTTTATTTTCGTTCTGATTTTATTTTATGTTCTTTGAGTTATTAACAAGTTTCTTTTTCGTTTTGTTTTATTCTTGATTTTTTTCAAATAAACGGCGTCGTCGAAGATCGACGACGCGAAAATACAAATAAAAGAAACGATTTACTTTTCCTACGTCCTACTCCTTCGTAATCCGGACACCCGTTAGACGAGGTTCTCAAATTAATATTTGAGCCCTCCATATTCTAACAGACTCCCTAACTAACTAATAAGCAGGTTAACTAATTAACTGACAAACTAACTAATTTAACGCAAACTAACTAATTTAATGCAAACTATCTAGCTAACTGCAAACTAACTAACTAACTTACAATCAAACTAATTTACTGCAAACTAACTAACTATTTGCAAGCTATCTAACTAACTGCAAACTAACTTACTATCTGCAAACTCACTATCTAACTGACAAACTAAATAAGTAACAGCAAACTAACCAACTAACTGCAAACTAACTAACAAACTGACAAACTAACGAATTTACTGCAAACTATCTAACTTACTGCAAGCTAGCTAACTAACGGCAAACAATCTAACTGTTTCGGTTTGGTAAAGAGGGTTAAAGGGAGAGGCTGGGATTTTTTCCAACAAAAAGGAAATTGACGCTCCGAGGAGAAATCGGAAAATTGGCGGAAATCGAAAGAGACCAAATCACGTCAATTATCTTGTATTTCTATACAATAGTCACAAGGAATTACTGCGTAATAAACAGATACTTAAAACACAATACACTGGTTTTAATTAAACTCGGTTTAAAGGCGTTGAGAATCACTTGGTTGGTTAAGCACGTGTTGTCGCTTTGGTTGTTACACGGCAATGATTTCAAAAAGGCGTGCGCACCTCGTTAGCGGTCTCGAGGTGGCTAAATCGGCGCGAGGTAGCGCGATGGTCGCGGCCCATTGGCGCGATGCTTAACCGCTACACACTCCCCCCCCCCCCCGGAAAGTTAACCGCAGCCATGAATTACCGGCTTCATTCATTAATGCGTAGTTGTGGTATAGTGATGTGATTACTTAGGTGCTAGGTAAAGATGGCAATTACATTGGAACAAAAGGACGCAAATACGTAAGTACAATGATTGACCTTATTCTACTTACATGCTATTTAAAATTAACTTAATTTAATTACGATCGTGACCACGCGGTCGAACATAACCTACGCGAGTTACAAGTTAATTACGCGCTTCGTCGTTGGCATGTATTGTGATGGGAAGAAGGGAAATTTTGGAGAGGGGTCGCTTAAATTTTGATTGTGCGGTTTTGACCGTTACTACCCGAGTTAATCCGTCGTCGCCGGGGTGGCACTCGATTATTCGTCCTCGTTCCCAGCTGCAGGGTGGTAAATTCGGATTGCGAATTAGAACGAGTTGACCGACCTTGACCAGGTTTTGGATGGTTCGCCATTTTGGGCGTTGATGGAGAGTATGAAGGTAATCATTTTGCCAGGCTTCCCAAAAGGTTTCGGTTAGTTTTTGAAGGAGCTGCCAACGCGACAAGCGATTTTCTTTAATTTCTAGTACGCTCGGTTCCGGGTTTGATACGAGAGGAGTGCCAATTAAGAAGTGGCCTGGGGTTAGTACGGAAAAATCGTCTAAGCAGTCCGACATTGCTCCGAGGGGTCTTGAATTGAGACATGCTTCAACCCGGCACAACATCGTTGTCATTTCTTCAAAGGTAAGTGTATGGGACCCTATTACGCGTTTAAGGTGGTGCTTGGTACTTTTCACGGTTGAGCTTCCATAGGCCCCGAAATGAGGTGGATTTGGGGTCACGAATACCCAAGCGACTCCGGAAGAGGCTAGTGCGTTTCTGAGGTTGGAGTCCTCTTGTGCAGACTGGAAAGCCGAGGCAAGTTCGCGATTGGCGCCTTGGAATGTTGTGCCGTTGTCGGAATAAAGTTTGGTTGGAAGACCACGCCGGGACACAAATCTATGGTAGGCTGCTATGAATGCTGCGGAACTGTAATTGCTTACTAACTCGAGGTGGATTGCTTTTAATGTCAGACATACGAAGACTGCGATGTATGCCTTCATGGATTTGTGTCCGCGCCCAGGAGCAGTTCGGATGAGAACCGGACCCGCATAATCCACGCCGGTATGTACGAACGGACGCTCGACTCTGGTTACGCGGGGCGCGGGTAAATCTCCCATGAGCTCATGAGGTGAGGTAGCCCTTTCACGTGCGCACTCCACGCACTGGTACAGGACTGCAAGGATTGTCGTTCTTGCTCTAAGGATCCAGTATTCACTTCGGAGGTGAGCGAGAAGGAGTTGAGGACCGGCATGCAACAAAGTTCGGTGAGTATGGTTAATTAAAAAGGGTTAGGAGTGGGTGTGTTTTGAGGATGATTTGATTTTTTGCCTTTTCAGAAAGATCAGAGTTCATCAGTCGCCCTTTGGCGCGTATTAGACCGTTTGCATCGATGTACGGGTTTAGAGAAATCAGAGAGCTTGATGTTGAGACCCGTCTCGATGCCTTCAACCGCTCTAGCTCGGGTTGAAATACATCGCTCTTGATCTTTTTCAACCAGAACAGTTTTGATTGACTAATCTCATCAGGGTCAGCACTAGGATCGCGTTATTACTCGGAGACTCAATTTGGTAAGTTCCGCTTTTCCCGATTTTCTTCGGAGGTTTTGTACGAAACGTTTCAAGTACGCGGTTATCCGAAGCAATTTCGGCCAGGACGAATACCGAGTCTCCAATTCCCATGTATTTAGGGTTGTGGACATGCTAGGAATTTCGTGCGTGGTTTCCTCGAGTGAGGCTTCTCGGAATGGTCTTGGCTCTGATTTCGGCCAAGAGTTGGAAGTTTCACGCAGCCAACAAGGCCCTGACCACCATAATGGATGAGGAATTAATTTTGATAGCGGTATTCCACGGGAAGCGCAGTCAGCGGGATTGTCTTCTGTTGGAACGTGATGCCAGTGTGCGGTTGGAATCAGAGTTTGGATCTTGGCGACCCGGTTTGCTATGAACGTTTTCCAACGTGATGGTGGTTGGTTTACCCAGGTGAGCGTTATGCTCGAATCTGTCCAACAGTGGCATTCCACCTGACATTTCAATGCGGTTTGGACAAACTTTAACAGGCGTGCGAGCAGAAGTGCAGCGCATAACTCTAAGCGAGGAACGCTAACTGTTTTCACAGGGGCCACACGAGATTTGGCCATGGCGAGCCTGATACAGACGGAGCCATCTTGAAGAACATTAGGTACATAAACAACGGCAGCATATGCTGCTGTTGATGCGTCGGCAAAGCCATGGAGGCTTTGATTGGTCTGGATGCTCGTCGACAATTTTCGTGGGATTGACAAGTGTTTCAGCTCCGATAACTGGCGACAAAGAAATTGCCATTCGGTTTGGATTTCTTGTGGGACATAATCATCCCAATCGGACTTCAACGACCATAGTCTTTGAATAAGAAACTTTCCGGAAATTACGAAGGGGGTGATCCATCCCAGGGGGTCAAAAATTTTGGCTACTGATGAAAGGATCATGCGTTTGGTCATAGGGCTGTTTGCGACAGGTTCGAATTGAAGTTGGAATTGAAATTGATCAAGCCCGGGATTCCAAATCAAACCGAGGACGGACGTGCTTTCGTGGTCGTTCAGGGATTTGCCTAACGCAAGGCCGTGCTCCGAAGGATCGATGTCAGAAAGGAGTTCGGAGTGGTTACTTGCCCATTTCCTCAACGAAAACCCACCTTGAGCTAACAGGGCCGTCGTTTGGTTTCGAATTTGGAGGAGCGAAGCTATGCTGTCACTTCCGAAAAGAAAATCGTCAACGTACACCTGATCGTTTAGGACTGGAACTGCATGAGGGTACTTTGATCCCTCGTCCTCTATCAGCTGTTTGAGGACACGAAGGGCCAAATATGGTGCTGGAGTTGTGCCATAGGTTACGGTAAGGAGTTGATATTCTTCGACAGGATCTGATGGAGATTCACGCCAGAGAATTCTTTGGAAGTTTACATCGTGGTCATCGACGCGGATTTGTCTGTACATTTTTGCTATGTCGGCGGAATATACGAATTGGAATTGGCGCCATCGCAAAAGAATTGATGCTAGGTCTTGCTGTAATTTAGGACCACTATACAAGTGGTCATTGAGTGATTGACCATTGGAAGTCCTTCTGGAGGCATTGAACACGACACGAAGACGTGTTGTTTTACTGGTTTGGCGGAATACGGCGTGATGGGGGATGTAATAAATTTGGTTACTCGGTTGTTGTGGAGATTCGACTTTTCTCATATGCCCAAGAGATTGATATTCCTTGAGAAACGCACGATATTCGGTTTGGAGAGTATGGTTTCGGTGAAAACGATTCTCTAAAACGCGGAGGCTGCTTAAGGCTCCGGGCCGGGATTCGCCTAATGGAATTGGAGGCTCGCAAGTGAATGGCAAACGGACTATGTACTGACCCGTGATGTTTCGCGAATGTGTTTTTCGAAAATGGGTTTCACAAATTTTCTCATCCGATGTTAACAGGGTCGAGACAGGAATATCCTCAAGCTCCCAGAACTTTCTGAGGTTCTGATCTAGGCGGTCAAGGATAGTAAGATGGTGAAAATGGATTGAGGACTCACTTGACGAAGAAAGAGGACCGGACAGAATCCAGCCGAGCGTGGTGTTTTGGGCTGTGGGTGCGCACGCTGGGCCTTTCCTCACCCCCTGCAGAAGAAGCTGTCCGTAAATATCGGCTCCAATTAATAAGCTGATTGGTTCGGAGCTCATGGGATCCTTATCCGCTAGATTGAGCCCTGAAAGGTGGGACCATTTAGTTGATAAGTTCGAACGCGGTGGTACATACCTCGTGAGTTTGTCAATTATGATCGCGTGCGCTGTATATGCCGGTTCGGATCTCTCTGGCGGTGTGAGAACGATTGGTGCGACGTAACGTGCAAAGGACTGAGTCTCTCCGATGCCACTAATCTTGGTAAATTGTGTCGATTTATCAAGACGGAGTAGTTGAGCTAAGGACTCGGTAATGAGTGTCGCTGCTGAGCCTTGATCGAGTAGCGCTCTTACAACAATGCACCGGCCATTCCGTGAGCGCACTCGAACTCTAGCTGTAGAAAGGAGAATGTTTGTTTTGATCGGTTTATTAGAGGCTAGATTTAAAACGTTCGTTACTTCGTGATCGGAGGCGGCGGGACTCGTCCTTTGTGCGACATTGGAGGCGTCATTGGTATTGCGAAAATGTAACAGGGTATGATGTTTCGATTGGCACTCCTTGCAACAATGAGCGCTCTTGCATTGTATAGTCGAGTGTGTCGATGAAAAACAATTAATGCATCGTTCTTGCTTTCGGATAATCGTGTATCGCTCCTGTGGAGTTTTTGCTAAAAACTAGGGCATTGGTAAATGAGATGGTGCTGTTTACAGACCGCGCATGATAATTGATTTGTTGTTGTAGCGAGTGCTGTAACTGGTTTGGAGCGAATAAATTTTGTTCTGTCATATTCGGGTTGTTTTTCGCGTTTTATAGACGGCATTGCTTCTAGCGCGTGAATTCTTTTTTCCAGAAACGCATCAAATTCGTGATAAGTCGGATACTCGGAAGTGTCACCTAAATTAAACTCCCACGCTTTACGGGTTGCGCGATCTAATTTCTGTACACCGAGATAAACTATTATATCACTCCACGAGTCGACTGGCCGACCAAGGTTACGGAGCATTTGAACGGTGATATTGATTTGGTCACGCAACGGTCGAAGTTCTGTTGACGTTTCGGACGAAATTGACGGTAGAAAACAACGTGTTCAAATGCGTGGTTATAAGACGTCGCTTATTTTCGTAACGCGATGTGATTGTTTTTCACGCGACAGTAAAATTATTATCGGTTATAGGTAAATGGCTCACGGTTCGGTTGGCTTCGCCCTTGAGCGACGAGCATAAGAAGTGTAGGCGCTCCACGTTCGACAACGCCTCGTTGTTTATGACCATAGAGGTGAACCTGTCCCGGAAGCTCTCCACTCCCCGAACTCTCCTTCGAACGTTGCAAGACTGATCCTGGGAAGGTGAACCGTTGGTCGTGACGTCACGGAATTTGAAGAATATCCGTTTGCAGCTGGCGTCTCGGGTGGAGGTGCGACTCTTGAGAGCATTTCGGCCATGAAGTCGAGGGCTTCCTGGAAGTTGTCCTCGCATCTGGAGAAATGGTCTTCGGCGAAATACGGAATGGTGGCTTTCGTCTTCGGATCGACACTGGCTGCGAGTTTTGCATCCCAGTCTTGACACTGATGAAAGGCTTCCTTCAGCTGTCCGATTCGATTTTGTATAACGGTAGCGGTCATTTTGGATTGACCCAGTTTTTGAAATTGGCAAGCGCTCGTTCGACTGACCGCATTGCTTGTGTTTGTTTATAAAACAGTTCTTCAAGCGAACTCATGGTCGTTAACGGTTGGATTCTCTTTCAGATGAAAACGGTCGTTCGATTCCTTTTCCTCGACGTCAATCCGGCTCGAAGGACCAATGTTTCGGTTTGGTAAAGGGGGTTAAAGAGAGAGGCTGGGATTTTTTCCAACAAAAAGGAAATTGACGCTCCGAGGAGAAATCGGAAAATTGGCGGAAATCGAAAGAGACCAAATCACGTCAATTATCTTGTATTTCTATACAATAGTCACAAGGAATTACTGCGTAATAAACAGATACTTAAAACACAATACACTGGTTTTAATTAAGCTCGGTTTAAAGGCGTTGAGAATCACTTGGTTGGTTAAGCACGTGTTGTCGCTTTGGTTGTTACACGGTAATGATTTCAAAAAGGCGTGCGCACCTCGTTAGCGGTCTCGAGGTGGCTAAATCGGCGCGAGGTAGCGCGATGGTCGCGGCCCATTGGCGCGATGCTTAACCGCTACACTAACTAACTGCAAACTAACTAACTAACTTACAAACAATCTATGTAACTGACAAACTAAATATCTGACTGCAAATTAACTAACTAACTGCAAACTAACTAACAACCTTACAAACTAACTAACTAACTGCAAACTTACGAACTATCCGACAAACTAACTAACTAACTGACAAACTAACTAACTAACTGACAAACAAGCTAACTAACTAACTGACAATATAAATAACTAACTGCAAACAAACTAACTAACTGTAAACTAACTAACTAACTTACAAACTAACTAATATAATGCAAACTAACTAACTAACTGCAAACTAAGTAACTAGCTGACATACTAACAAACTAACTGCAAACTAACTAACTAACTGACAAAAGAAATAACTAACTGCAAACTAACTAACTAACTGACAAACTAAATTACTAACTGCAAACAAACTAACTAACCTACAAAAGTAACTAATATAATGCAAACTACCTAACAAACAGACAAACTAACTATCTAACTGACAAACTATCTAACTAACTGCAAACTAAATAACTAACTTACAAATTATGTAATTTACACCAAACTAACTAACTAACTGACAAACGAACTAAACAACAGCAAACTAACTAGCTGACTCAAAAACTAACTAACTAACTAACTAAATGCAAACTAACTAACTACCTACAAACTATCTAACTAACTGACAAACTAACTAACTAACTGCAAAATAACTAACTACCTGAGAAACTAAATAACAAGCTGCTAACAAACTAACTGACTGCAAACTAACTAATATAACGAAAACTATCAAACTATCTGACAATCTAACTATCTAACTGACAAACTAACTAACTAACTGACAATCTAACTAAATAACTGCAAACGGCCTAACTAACTGCACACTAGCTAACTATCTGCAAACAATCTATCTAACTGCAAAATAACTAACTAACTGCAAGCAATATAACTAACTGCAAACTAACTAACTATTCAGCAAACAATCTAACAAACTGCAAACTAACTAACTATCTGACAATCTAACAATCCAGCAGGCAAACTAACTAACTAACTGCATGATAATTAACTAACTCACAAACGAACTAACTAACTGCAAACAATCAAACTAACTGCAAACTGACTAACTAACTGACAAACTAACTAGCTAAATGACAAATTAACTATCTTAATGCAAACTAACTAATTAACTGACAAACTAAATAACTACCTGACAAACTAACTAATCTAATGCAAACTCACTAACTAACTGACAAACTAACTAACTAACTGGTAACAAACTATCTAACTTACAAACTAACTTACTAACTGACAAACTAACTAACTGCAAACTAACTAAATAAATGCAAAATATCTAACTAACTAGAAACTAACTAACTGAGTGACAAACTAAATAACTAACAGCTAACAAACTAACTAACTGCAAACTGACTAACCAACTGACAATCTAACTAGCTAAATGACAAACTACCTATCTTAATGCAAACTATCTAATTAACTGACAATCTAAATTACTACCTGACAAACTAACTAATTTAATGCAAACTGACTAACTAACTGCAAACTAACTAACTAAATGACTAACTAACTAGGTAAATGACAAATTAACTATCTTAATGCAAACTAACTAATTAACTGATAATCTAAATAACTACTTGACAAACTAACTAATTTAATGCAAACTGACTAACTAACTGCAAACTAACTAACTAACTGACAATCAAACTAATTTACTGCAAACTAACTAACGAACCGGCAAACAATCTATCTAACTGCAAACTAACTAACTATCTGACAATCTAACTAACTAACAGACAAACGAACTAACTAACTGCTAGCTAAATAAATAACTAACAATCTAAGTAACTAACTGCAAACAATCTAACTAACTGCAGACAAACTAACTAACTGCAAACTAACTAACTAACTGACAAACTAACTAACTAACTGCAAACTAACTAACTAACTTACAAACTAACTAACTAACTGCAAACTAACTAACTAACTGACAATCTCACTAACTAACTGACAATCTAACTAAATAACTGCAAACGGTCTAACTAACTGCACACTAGCTAACTATCTGCAAACAATCTAACTAACTGCAAAATAACTAACTAACTGCAAGCAATCTAACTAACTGCAAACTAACTAACTATCTGACAATCTGACAATCCAGCAGGCAAACTAACTAACTAACTGCATGCTAATTAACTAACTGGCAAACGAACTAACTAACTGCAAACAATCAAACTAACTGCAAACTAACTGACTAACTGACAAACTAACTAGCTAAATGACAAATTAACTATCTTAATGCAAACTAACTAATTAACTGACAAACTAAATAACTACCTGACAAACTAACTAATGTAATGCAAACTCACTAACTAACTGACAAACTAACTAACTAACTGACAATCAAACTAATTTACTGCTTTCTAACTAAATAACTTGAAAATATGTAGGTAACTGCAAACTAGCTAACTTAATGCAAACGATCTAACGAACTGACAAGCTAACTAATTTACTGCAAAATAACTAACTAACTGCAAACCAACTAACTAACTGACAAACTACCTAAATAACTGCAAACTGTCTAACTATCTGCAAACTAGCTAACTATCTGCAAACAATCTAATTAACTATAAACTATCTAACTAACTGCAAACTAACTAACTAACTGACAATCAAATTAATTTACTGCAAACTAACTAACTAACTTACAAACTAACTAAATAACTGCAATCTGTCTAACTAACTGCAAACTAACTAACTAACTTACAGACTAACTAACTAACTGCAAATTACCTAACTAACTGACAATCAAACTAATTTACTGCAAACTAACTAAATAACTGCAAAATATATAACCAACTGCAAACTAACTAACTAACTGACAAACTAACTAACTAAATGCAAACTAACTA
>JASGYR010000223.1:147500-150000 GCA_030068185.1 Colletes collaris
CAAACTAACAAACTAACAAACTAACAAACTAACAAACTAACAAACTAACAAACTAAACTAACAAACCAACAAACTAACAAACTAACAAACTAACAAACTAACAAACTAACAAACTAACAAACTAACAAACTAACAAACTAACAAACTAACAAACTAACAAACTAACAAACTAACAAACTAACAAACTAACAAACTAACAAACTAACAAACTAACAAACTAACAAAACTAACAAACTAAAAAACTAACATACTAACAAACTAGGAAACTAACAAACTAACAAACTAACAAACTAACAAACTAACAAACTAACAAACTAACAAACTAACAAACTAACAAACTAACAAACTAACAAACTAACAAACTAACAAACTAACAAACTAACAAACTAACAAACTAACAAAAAAACAAACCAACAAACTAACAAACTAACAAACTAACAAACTAACAAACTAACAAACTAACAAACTAACAAACTAACAAACTAACAAACTAACAAACTAACAAACTAACAAAACTAACAAACTAACAAACTAACAAACTAACAAACTAACAAACTAACAAACTAACAAACTAACAAACTAACAAACTAACAAACTAACAAACTAACAAACTAACAAACTAACAAACTAACAAACTAACAAACTAACAAACTAACAAACTAACAAACCAACAAACTAACAAACTAACAAACTAACAAACTAACAAACTAAACAACTAACAAACTAACAAACTAACAAACTAACAAACTAACAAACTAACAAACTAACAAACTAACAAACTAACAAACTAACAAACTAACAAACTAACAAACTAACAAACTAACAAAACTAACAAACTAACAAACTAACAAACTAACAAACTAACAAACTAACAAACTAACAAACTAACAAAACTAACAAACTAACAAACTAACAAACTAACAAACTAACAAACTAACAAACTAACAAACTAACAAACTAACAAACTAACAAACTAACAAACCAACAAACTAACAAACTAACAAACTAACAAACTAACAACCCAACAAACTAACAAACTAACAAACTAACAAACTAACAAACTAACAAACTAACAAACTAACAAACTAACAAACTAACAAACTAACAAACTAACAAACTAACAAACTAACAAAACTAACAAACTAACAAACTAACAAACTAACAAACTAACAAACTAACAAACTAACAAACTAACAAACTAACAAACTAACAAACTAACAAACTAACAAACTAACAAACTAACAAACTAACAAACTAACAAACTAACAAACCAACAAACTAACAAACTAACAAACTAACAAACTAACAAACTAACAAACCAACAAACTAACAAACTAACAAACTAACAAACTAACAAACTAACAAACTAACAAACTAACAAACTAACAAACTAACAAACTAACAAACTAACAAACTAACAAACTAACAAACTAACAAACTAACAAACTAACAAACTAACAAACTAACAAACTAACAAACTAACAAACTAACAAACTAACAAACTAACAAACTAACAAACTAACAAACTAACAAACCAACAAACTAACAAACTAACAAAACTAACAAACTAACAAACTAACAAACTAACAAACCAACAAACTAACAAACTAACAAACTAACAAACTAACAAACTAACAAACTAACAAACTAACAAACTAACAAACTAACAAACTAACAGACTAACAAACTAACAAACTAACAAACTAACAAACTAACAAACTAACAAACCAACAAACTAACAAACTAACAAACTAACAAACTAACAAACTAACAAACTAACAAACTAACAAACTAACAAACTAACAAACTAACAAACTAACAAACTAACAAACTAACAAACTAACAAACTAACAAACTAACAAACTAACAAACTAACAAACCAACAAACTAACAAACTAACAAACTAACAAACTAACAAACTAACAAACTAACAAACTAACAAACTAACAAACTAACAAACTAACAAACTAACAAACTAGCAAGCTAACAAACTAACAAACTAACAAACCTTCAAACTAAGAAACTAAGAAGTTAACACACTTAGAAACTATGAAACTAAGAAACTAACAAACTAACAAACTAACAAACTAACAAACTAACAAACTAACAAACTAACAAACTAACAAACTAACAAACTAACAAACTAACAAACTAACAAACTATGAAACAAACAAACTAACAAACTAACAAACTAACAAACTAACAAACTAACAAACTAACAAAACTAAGAAACTAACAAACTAACAAACTAACAAACTAACAAACCAACAAACTAACAAACTAACAAACTAACAAACTAACAAACTAACAAACTAACAAACTAACAAACTAACAAACTAACAAACTAACAAACTAACAAACTAACAAACTAACAAACTAACAAACTAACAAACTAACAAACTAACAAACTAACAAACCAACAAACCAACAAAACAACAAACCAACAAACCAACAAACCAACAAACCAACAAACTAACAAACTAACAAACTAACAAACTAA